>BMAO01020963.1:0-16668 GCA_019973975.1 Trichonephila clavata | reverse complement strand
TTTGCCAAATGTAGCAAACCTGAAAAACCTAGTGATCGGTCTTGCTGATAAGAGCCAATTACTACGCGGTCTCGTAATAACGCAGAACCATAGAATTTAAGTAAAGAAAAAAAATGGCGAGATATTTTGGCGCGATTTCGTAGCATGCTTCTTACCTTCCCCCATGTCTTCTATCCGCAAGCCAAAGGACTCTTTCTGTTGTCATTTGCTTAGAGATATCCTCTGGTTTGGCTTTACTGTCCTCCCCCCCCCTTCTTTCAAGAAGATTTGTATTTTGCTCTGGACTATTTTTTTTTTAACTTTTTTTTTCAACCTCTTTATCTGATTCAACGTCCTCTTGAAAAATTGTTGAATGGGAGAACACATTTTGCTACAGAGTCATCTATGATCCAACTTGGAAGTAGTATCAACTTAAATGTATATATATTGCCATGTTTTCATTGGAATCAAATTTTTTGCTTGTGTGGACATCATTATCTGGTTGTAGTCAATTAATTGAAGAGATAATTTTTTTAAAAATTTAACTTTACATTGTACTGACGAAAAAACAAAGCGAAAATCAACACAAACATGGATGCATACAATGTATACAAGCGTTCTTTTTTCACATTCCTGACATCTCAGCTTTTATACCTCTCCCTACCAGAAGCTTCTCGGATGATCTACAATCATATGATTCCAGTTATTATAATGCTAATTGGTCAGAATCGCTGGTTGATGTAACATTGTCTCATCTCACTTTGAAAAGTGTCACCGTTGCAAGTTTTGTAAGGAATAAAGCTGAGTCCCATTACGCTGGAAAACTGAAAGAATTAATAACCACATGATGTTTTAGAGGGTTCAAGACTATTAAAAATTAAAGAAAATCCATCGAAATAAAATTTAAATGTGGAATTATCATTATAGAGACATATATAAAAATTGATTAAATCCCACTTTTATATATATATATATATATACAAGGGGTGATCAAATGAAAAGGTACGAAACGACACGGTAGGTACAAATGTAGACTTTATTCAAAATATACACCATAGGCCTGAGCACAACGATCCCACTGATGAACAAGCCGCAGGATTCTTTGTTCCAGAATTCCTGTGGCTGTGACGAGACCCAGTCCTTCACAGTGTCCTTGAGTACGTCGTCCGAGTTGAAGAGCTTCCTTTCAGGTGTTTCTTCAGTGGACCAAACACTATCAAATCGCAGGGCGACATGTCCGGACTGTAAGGCGGATGGTCCAACGTCCCATTTGAACTTCTCCAGTTCCATTTGTGTGACTCTGGAGACGTGTAGACGCGCGTTATCATGGAGCAGAACCACACCCTTCGTGAGCATCCCCGGTCTTTTGTTCTTGATGGACCTGCGTAGGTGTCGGAGTATCTCACAGTACACATCGGAGTTAATGCTTTTTCTGTGCTCGAGGAATTCCACAAGTAGCTGACCTTGAACGTCGAAAAAGACAGTGAGCAACACCTTGCCTGCTGACTTCACGGCTCTGAACTTTTTAGGGGGAGGTGACGACGCATGCTTCCACTGCATGCTGTCCCGCTTTGTCTCTGGCTCGTAGTGATGGCACCAGGTCTCATCACCTGTGACGATCCACTTCATGAAAGTGGGGTCTTCCTGATACCGAAACAGATGTTGCAGTACTAGTCCCATACGCAGTTTCTTTGCTGGTCGGTGAGCTAGCTGCTTCGGAACCAATGCGGCACACACCTTCCGAAATCGCAACCTGTCGTGAACAATTGTCCACTCGGTTCCATAGCTGACATCCACCTTCAGCGCCAACATTCGCAATGTGACACGCCGATCACTTCTCACTAGGTCGTCCACCTTGTCGATGAGATCGCTCGTGATGACAGTGTTTGCCTGGCCTGGTCTCTGGTCATCACCCACACTCTCACGGCCTGCACGAAAACGGGCACTCCATTTTCTGACAGACGTGTCAGAGGCACATTTCTCCCCGTAAACGGTCACCATCCGCCGATGAATAGCTGCCGGTTTCTCACCTTCCTCTGTCAGAAATCGGATAACACTTCGCTCCTCCTCAATCGTCGAATTTTGAAACGCGAACGCCATCCTGTCCTCATACGGACTGCCGCATCATTTGGACGCCACTTTTATAAGAGCCTTTGCTCTCTCCTGCGCATGCGGGCGCCCGCGCATGATCCGATCCAGTCAGAGCCTCCAATGGCATCCTGAGAAGTCTCACTACATTCTCCCATGGCGGAATACGCAAATATTTAACTGTTTCATTTTTATGTCGTTTCGTACCTTTTCATTTGATCACCCCTTGTATATATATATATATATATATATATATATATATATATATATATATATATATATATATATATATATATATATATATATTATTTTTTTAAATTAAGGGCTATCTAAGAGAGTTAGCTAGCAATTTTATAATACTGCAGCATCCATATTTTTAAGTTGCAGTATCTGTTTCGTTCCTATACCTTTGGAGCTCTCTCAAAAAATTTCTATTTCTCAAGACAGATTATTAAAACCATATAAACCCCAAATGGACCCAATGTTCGGCTTTGAAATTAACTTACGGTCATCGCGACGGCCAAACGAATTGAGAATTGGAGCCTTTAGAATGGTATTGGAGATTCTGATGGTGTCGGTGGAATACGCTGCAACAGGACTATTTCTCCTTTAAAACTTTGCAATTAAAATGGTTGCTTCAAAAAGTCTCTAGGTAATTCTTTTGCAAACGTGCACCGTTGCATTATCTAGGTGGATTTAAGTTACGCAATAGAATAACCAGTGAACCAATCCTCAACCGAAGATTGTGTAGTGGCACGTTCCTGATAAATCCAGAGAATTCAAAAACTCAGTTGGAAAATTTAGGGTTTCGTTTTCATCAACAATAGTGTCGATAAATCTAAAAGACAGTAGACCTGGTAAAAACTACGTATCTGGAAGTTTATTTCGTCAGCATCAAAATATTCCCTGCCTAAGTAACAGGCTTATAGATCCAATCATTATCTAGATAATTATTCAGTATATCTCGGAAGACACTCTTAGACAGTTCATTTCTTTGTCTGAACAACAGTATAGAAATTGTTTGGCGATTTGTTACATTATGTATTAGGATACAGTTCTACTTCACCGTATCTAATAACCAGCACTTAGAAAATATTTGCGCCGATTGATCATCTTGCAATTGTACTCGCATTTTTATGGTCGATTGGAGTGTTTGGACGTTTCGCCATAAACACGATTGTTTTAAACATGCGTTAATCTGGTGAGCAAAAGTAGAGCGATGAATTACTAGCATTGGTCTGTCGGAAATCACCAGACAATAGTAGGATAGCACACCTGAATATTTTTTCGTTGCCGCTTAAATCTTGCAAAGTTCTATGTAATACTTCGATTGAATGTTTGTGGACCATAGTACATTTGTCTAATTATGTTTAGACTCCTTTGCAATACTGTAGCTATTTAGCTTTTTTTAATGTTACAGATTGCTTATGGTTATTTATGAATGTCTTAAGCAGCTTGAATGCTAATTGTGCATTTATCCTCTATCTAACAAAGTAGCTACAATATTACCTGAAGATGCACTTGCCAATGCAGTTACTTTTCTGTTGCGATCGTATATTCGCAAGGCTGCGCCTGCAAGTTAAGAAGCTATAGGGAATGAAAATCCGGATGTAGGATTCAATACAAAGCTCTACCTCATTCCGGCAATGTCCAACATAGGTACGATAGTTTCTGAACAAACAATGTGACGCAGATTCAAAGACAGTTTCTTTTGGCCCCAGGACGAAGGTTCTTAAGCCAAACAATTCGATATGGGTTTCATGCGGATGATCTGTATGCATATAGGCCAATGGTGCGTATTCGTTGATAGCAAGACATCCTGTGGCCCGAAGAAAGTGAGCCACTGAGCATCGAGATTGGATTAAACGAGATTGGAATCAACTGCTGTTTACGGATAAGTCCGGATTCAGTTGAGAGTGTGATGCTAGACGTATTTTGGTATGGACTCGAAATAACCAAATATTCGTTCAGGAAAAATCACATTACAGACTAGGTGGTTTGATGGTATGGTCTAGTATCAGCATAGAGCAGAGGTGGGCGGACTTTTCCAGGGCACGGGCTACTTCTAAAGCTCTTAAGGTGTTGTGGTCCACCCAATGGCGAAGGTAGGACCATTCTATATTAAAATTGTATGTTTTCTTTTCTTAACACTTGTTCTCGACATTGTACCCCTCTTTTAAAATAAGGCACATTAGTACCAGACCATGGAGCATGAACGTAATTGATGCAGCGAGCAGAAGACATACATAATGCAATGAATCTGAAGCCGACATATGCACTTAATTTGCTGCCGAGTCCCGCGTTGTCGTGGACATGACATCAAGACGAAAACCCAATCCCATAGAAGCGTGAGGGTATGGGAGGATATCTCTTTAACTAATACCATGCTATCGCCGGAAGAGCTGATGATCACCATTTACTCTCCCTTTCAGTCAGCGTGCTGAGAAAAATTCATTTTAATGGCTGGTTTCACAGTGATCGCTTTTTTTTGTTCTACAGTGGCAGTGAACATGTCACTGCGCTTCCAATGCTAATCATGCGCTTCCCATGAAGCTACATGTGTTGTCTACACACATTTATCAAATCATTTGTTCAAGTAAACTCAATCGAATTGATTGTGAAAAGCTGATTCTCCAGTCTAACTGGCGTTGGTGTACCATACACATGTTTTTTAGCATGCGCGTCTTAGTAAAGGCGAGTACCCTAAAATGTCTTGGTGGTCCACTAGTCAATCGCGATCGACTTAATGCCCATCCCTGGTATAGAAGGACGTACTGACATGCAGATCATTTGAAATGGTCATATGACTACTCAAAGGTGAGCAAACGAGATCCTAAGACACCATGCCATACTTTACGCAGCAGCCATTGATGTTTCCTTTCTTTTAATGCATAATATTGCTAGAAATCATACGGCTCGTCTTGTGCAGATCTTTCTTGGAGCTGAAACAAGCAACGTATGGAGTGGCCAGCATGTTCTCCTAACCTAAATTTTATCCAGCATGGTTAAGAATCATTCGGATAACGTATTAAACAAGAACTAAGATTTTATTTACTATCAGGGACGTGGATATTGCACTCCTTGAAGAGTGGAACTGTATTCTCTAATGAATCACCGATAACTTCATCGCATCCATGCTATACAGAGGTGTGGTAGTCTTAGTAATTAGGTGGACCACACACCACAGTAAACATCTGTATCAATTCTAAGCAATCTGTTTTTTATCCTTTGCATGTAACCAAATTGTTGGCTTGAAGCATCTTTCATATTTTTTATAATGTTTCAAAAAATTATAGTTCCCATACAATTTTTTGGGCTTCTTTTTTCTGTATTAAGTTTTGTTACATCTGTACTCTCCATTTTATGCCCATACCTGGTTATCGTACAACACTTTCTACCCCTTTTTGCGTGCTGTCCTAATCTGTTTGAGCAGTGTATTTTAATAATATATTTGAATAGAGAGAATAGAAACTTATAAATCCTTCATTTCATCTACATTTCAACTAAAGTCATTACATTTTTATATCGCTAAAAAGCATGTCTCCCATGTTTATGTTCTTTAATTATTTTACAAAACTTTTATTAGATCTATCTAATAAAAGTAAAAAAGTAATCCTATAGGAATACTTCTTAGAAATGTTTTCATTGAAAATACGAACATCAGGAAATGAACGAACCAAAAAAAAATAATGAAATCTGTCCTTTTATTACAGTACGTTTTTAAAAAAGATAATGCGGTCCGGTTAGCATATATAGATAACATGCTATATTTGTTATTTTTCTCATTACATAGCAAAAGTAAAACAATTTAATGGAAGTATTACTAATTCATTCTTTCACACATTATCTGAAATGAAATTGTTGTTATTATTCTTATCAAAATGAAGTAAACATCTTATTATCAAAATATGCAGAAAAGACTTCAGTTAAAATTCTGCCTGTAAAAATAATTCATATTTAATTTAAAATATAATAAGAGTTTAAAAAATTGAATAAAAACGTATCTTTTTTTGTAATCAATTTTTTTTCCGTTTGTGTCATCGAACTTTATTAAACGTTAGACATTTGGAAAAAATTCATGCAGACATTTATTTTAGGATCCGAATTCTTATGGTGTCCTTAAGTTTTTCCAATCCCGCGCCATGATCTCAAGTGAACAAACGGATTCGAACCCGACCTTCTTGCGAGTTTCGTGATTTGTGGTTGGCAACAATTGCAATGCAAATTTAACTATTTTATACTTGGCTCGTGTAAGTATTAAGGAGACCGAAGTTGGTTCAGATATGATCGTTGGTTTCAGACGGAATGTGAGAAGTGATTAAGCTCTTCGACTGAAGACATGTTAGACGTATGCAACTGATTTGATGCTTCGCTTTTTTTTAAAGATGTTTCGATCAGTTCTATTAGATGTTAAACAGTAAAAGGAAAGGTTCGAATCGGTTGACCAAAGTCTGGTAATGTTGTTTTTCTGTGAACTATGTTTTTAACATTCAACTTATTATTTTGATTGACCCAGTAACGAGCACATTGACTTTATACTTATTTAAACAATAAAAGATATATTTAATGAAACTGCTTTCATATTTATGCCTCCTCGACATAAAATTTCACTGTCAAATTTTGCTAAACTTTGGGTTAGTTTACCCTGAAGAATATAACTTTTAAATAGCTTACTACATCCCAGATAAACACTTATCACAAGTCAAATGTTTTGATCACTTATTAAAATTCTCAAAAATAACAAAAAAGATATAAACATTTGCAATTATTTTACACTAAGACTTTTAAAATAATTTTTTAGAATTTAGAGTTGATAAAAAGCGACTTTTAACTGCGTATTAAAGTAGGAAAAAATTAAAGAACATCAAACAATGGTCCCAAAGCTGAATTTTTAAAAAACTGGGAATGGTACCCTCTGGTCACCTAACGACGAATCAACCATCATTGCACAGATTAAAATAGTGTAAATAATTTATATTTGAATGTTTAATATGTTAATATTACTTTCTGTTGTTTTTATTTATGATAAAAATTATAATATTCACAAGTAACGCCGTCCCTTACATTATAACGGCGTTGCAATGGAAACTTGGCAAAATATTGACGATACAGCTAAGGTGGTATCCTTTTTGGCGACTTATCAACCACATTGGTGACGACATGGATGCCTCTGGAAATTACTGAAGCAATCTATAACATCAGGATCTATGATGCAAGCAAATTTTTCGAGAAAGCGCTGGAAAGTTGGAGGGGTACCTCCTAGACAAATTATTCTTGGCTCTCCTCTTTAGTTAAAGTAACTTTTTACGTACTTTTTAAAAGTACGTAAGTAACTTTTAAAGTAACTTTTTATGTACTAATAAATTTATTGCAACATCACGAGAAATTTTTTATATAGAGAGAGTAATGATTTAATAACAAAAACAATTTAGATTTCGCTTCTATTGTGCCTTTGAGCGATTTTTAAATAATCTGAATCTGTTATATAAGTCACACATTTATTCTCGTTTATTATCTTGTTACAATTCTGAAAGAATAAAGTTGAAAAGAAAGTCTTAGTATTATCAGTTCATGTTCTTACTCTTAAATATCTTTGCAATAATTATTCACGATGGTGAAAATTATTGACTAGTAACTCTATTAAAAAAACTACTATTTTATTTAAATAAAATTGGGTTTTCGTCATCTTTAATTTAAAACAGCATTTTTAAATAATTATAATAATAATAGTAAAAGAAAAATAATATGGAAGTGTCACTTTAGTCAAAAAATTGTTGAAATAATCAGCAATTGTTCTTTGAGTCACATTTATGACATGTCATATTTTTTGTTATGTGTCTCATTACAACTCCAAGGAGTAAAAGTCAAAAGTCAGTGGAAGCGTTAACAATTGCTATTCTTTAACACACACACTAGTGACGTAAAAAGCAGACTGCAGAAAATGTAAGTCAATTTCTTTCAGTGACAACGAGCGATCAGAAGCAATTCTGATCGAAAAATATCTCGCCTGCAAGTGATCAAGAACGGTTTCCTTTCACTCCCCCAGCTCCACTAACAACGGTTCGACGCCCCAAAAAATCTATCGGTAATTGCAGCATCGTTATCCCGATGGAACAAACAGCTAAAAGAAAAATCATTTTTGCTTCTATTCTCTCTCTCGGAGAAAAAGGCTCCAAAGTAAACGAGGGAAAGGGGGGAAAAGTGTGGTAGTGTGTTCAGTCCGTGAAAACTAGCTCGCCCAAGCGTTTATAGGCTATCTCCCCTTTACGAAAAGCTACCACTTTCTTTATAGTTTTTTTATTATCATTATTTTTTTTTCTTTCGCTGTCCTCAATCCTGCTATAACGAGGACATGGCTCAAGGGCAGCATAGGGCTGAGACAGTGTCTCTGCAAGGGCTGCATGCAACACACACACAAAGCCCCGTTCACACTTCTAAAAAACGTTGCCATACCAACCTGGTCTCGACTCTTACTCATTACGCTACTTAGGGCGCTTATGGGCTCTGCTACGCCCTGGTGTTGCGAAGGAGTGAAACGTGCGAAATGATCGCACTGCTCAATTTTAGACGCCGATTTTGCCTCCCCCCACCTCCCTCCCACCCTCTTGCTCATTTCTTTTTGATATTTTTGTACGACATTTATTTTTTTATTTCGCAGCCCCGCTACGTTTTTCTTTTGTGAAAAGAAGCTTGTTTTTGCTCTTTTTCCTAGCACGGACGGCGTCGGAATTAGCGCCATCAGAAGAACCCCGGGTGCTTTTCTATTGACTCGTGCTTAACTGGCGATGATAGGGGGCTCCGATAGAAATTCGTTCGAATAGAGTTTGTAGAGTGTTCGATCTCATGGAAGCACTTAGAGGGACGAGTTTCTTGGAAGAAATGTAATCAATATATCTGAGGAAATACTTATTATTACAATTAAATGTACATATAATTTACAACAATAATAAGATACGTTTGTAAGGTGTGTTTACATTTATTTTAAGTCCATGAAAATAAATGTAAGGAGATTTTTTTTTTGAACAATTGTTACGTCCCACTTTTTCAAAAATATATATATTAGTAACATATCTGAAAATTTGGGTGCATTATAGAACAAAAACTAAATCAAACAATACATCAATTCTTTTTTTTTTAAAATTGAAACTTATACCTTTTTTTTTATTATTACTTTTTTACATTTATTTAACATAGGGAACGAAAGCTTACGGGACGAGTTTTCCTTCAATTGTATGCAATATATATATGCTTGCATAACATAATTAAGAAAATAATGAAGAAAAATTGATTAGTTAAAGTTATTCTTTATTCGTGATCTGGTGTGGTTGATTGCTTCCTTAAAAATATACAAAAATTTAAATTTGTTGAGTTTCAATTTAATACGAAAGATTATCAAAAAAAAAAAAGGTTACACGTCGCAGCATTTGAAAACAAAATATTGTGGAGAAATTTTGTTTCCCCAGAGTGAAGACAAATGGTGCTACTTGTCTTGCAGTTGGTTTGCGGGTAGGTAGTGAAAGTTACCAGACGGTTTAGGACGATTGAAGTGGCAAAAGCTTAGGAAATTAGTCTCGTTTGGAAATGTGAGCCGTGATTCGATTTTTATGGGCAAATAATGTGTCCGCAACTGACATTCACAGTCAGATCATGAAGTTTATTGTGAAGAAGCAATGAGCAGACAACATGTAGCGAAATGGTGTCACTCTTTTCAATCAGGCAGACATGATGTCGAACCGCAATATAGCAGGGAGCGACCGGCCAAGTTCTTCAAACACAGAAATCAACAAGACACGAATTGAAGAAATGATTCAAAATGATCGACGGATAATCTCTTCAGAGCTGGGATTAAGTTATGGTAGCGTGCAGCATATCGTTCCTGATGTGCTGCGATATTCCAAGATAGTACTGTGAAAACATCCGCCGAGACCTGGCTCAATGAACGGGAACCTGATTTCTACCAAGACGGGTTAAGCACACACGCAAGTTGTTCTGCGTTCTTATAAATGCCTAAATATATCTGGTGATTATATCGAAATGTGAAAGGCACGTATGCCTCTTAATTCCCTTTTGTATTTTCTGTCTATTGTTAATGAATATTTCTTTATTCGACTTATAACCTTTTTTTTCCTGATCAACCCTCGTAGATTTCAATAGGTTTATTATAATATAATAAACCTATTGAAATCTATTAAATTATTCCTTATATTATAAGGAAAAAGAATTCTGCTATGTTTTTTCAAACAAGATGTTTCACATGAACACAACACCTGTTATTAGATCTCAATCTTAAGATGAAAGATATCAATATTAAGACTGGAACGATAATAGCTCGATGTAAATTTTCTTCTCTCAAAGTTAAACTTAGCATTTTTCTTGTGTTTTTCAAATCAAAATAAGTAGTAAAAATCTATTTGAAAAAATAATGAAGTGCGTCATGAATATTTAAATCTTGTTACGTACAACATGATGAAACATGGCTTGCAAAAATGCTTGGCAAAAGAAAGATACCATTTACAAGATCAATGGAACATTACTTTTCATGTCTCTCAATATATGCAATGTACATCATTTAACAGACTGTGAACAGGCTTTTAAGGCTTTCAATCCCCATATGGCAGCCATAAATACCGTAAGTCCAATTTTAGTAGATTTTCCTAAGACTATAATAGCAATTTAGTTTAAAATATAACCAAAATAAGTCAAAGAAAAATTCATGGCTAAGGGTTAAAGGGATTTAAATATATTATTAAATATATTTCGATCTAAAATATGCGTTTTGATCCTGCTTATTTAGTTTTTTAGATTTTATGAAACAATTAAAATGAAATATTAAAATTTATATTAATATTATAAATAACCATAATTACACACACACACACACATGCAATATTTTCTAAATTTTTGAGTTAAGTAAGTACATTTATTGTCAGTAGATAAGGAAATTATGTGTATAACAGAAAAAAACAACAACTTCATTTAATGTTTATGAATCACAAAAAAATTACCATAAATTCAAAAAAAGAAAAAAGTTTCATGTTGGACAGTATTATTAAAGTGCATTTTTTTTAAAGAAATTACATATTTTTCTTTTTAATAGAATTTATTAATCATAGATCACCAATTAATTATTCACAGAACACCAGATATTAAGACAAGGAAAGAAAGACATTAAGACATTGAAGGAAAGAAACTGAATTGTTCTTTATATATGTATATGTATTGGTAAAAAGACGTGAGTTTATGCATATGGAAAGATCCAGTACACAAAGGAAGAGAACTAGATGTGAAAAATTTAGTCCACTGGAAACATGGGGGATAATGGTGTGAACTTTAAAACGAAAAGTTGAAGATTTGCTTCAAATTTTTAAATTTCAATTCGGAAACGGTGTTGATATCTTTTTCTGATCAGCTTTCAAATGATATGTAGTACGATTACGATTCTTAGACTTTGTGAGATCTAAATTTTTTAATATAGGCTAAATGGCTCTGGAGTGTATGGACTAATTATTCAATTTTTTGTGAATTTTCAAAAACAACACTGAATTGGGTCAGTCTCTGATATTTTATTTTTAAATCATCCCATTCAAAAATGACTGTATGACAAAAATGGAACTTCTTTTATAAAAAAATAGGAATGGAATGAAATATAGTTGTCGTGTTTTATGCAAATTTTCAATTGGTCAATCAATAAGCAAGTTTTCGTCTTTTTTTGTTATTGAAGGGAAAAATTTGAATGATTTTGTTGCCTTATGACATTATGATCTATTTTTGGAGATCGCTGTATTAAATCGTTTGCTCTTTGTAGCACTATTATTATTCCTTTTCGAATATATAAATCATCATAAAAACGTACCTATTATATAAGTAAACATTAAAACAGAAATTAAATAAAGATTTAAAACAACAGAGCCATTTTCTAGTTCTTTTCTTTTATTATTCTTGTGTACACAAACGAAAACTGTTGCCACTCACAGCAAGACATAATATTTTTTAAACATCATTATCATAAAAAATAAATAAAATATGCGCTGTTTGGAATTACTTCCGACTGCGTGTGGAATTCAAGCATGCAGCAGTGCCCTTTTAAAAATTCACTGAAAATTATTACAAATATTATCAAATGATAGGTTGTCATGGAAAAATAATACAGAATTTTTGTATATATGGCTTTGCATCACAGGACGCATGCCTTCATTTAAAAGAAAACTAGCAGGAGAGACTGATGAGTTTTACTTTAAAAATTCATTCGGAAGACAAACGGTTAGTATATAAGATACTGTAGCAAGTACATAATATTTCTCCGGGATTTTCCTAACTGATCGACCTCCCTATGATTCAAAAAGCAAGATCAAAAAGTACTCGATACAAAAACATAGAATACAACATTATATATATATATATATAAAATTTCAAAACATTTTTGAGAGAACTTTTATAGCATTTATTTTTTGCTTATAATCTCCCAGAGTTAAAATACTGCTATTAAATATAAGTTTTCCAAAAACAAAACCATTAGAAGAAAAAGTCTTCGTTTAGTTTATTTTTCGATAAAAAGTAAATTTAATTTCAAATCTTCATAAGTCCTTCTTTTTGGGGAAAAAATAATAAGATGCATGAAATAATGAATTTAAATTATAGACCTCAAGAATGACAAAGCCGATCTGTTCTAGTTCTTATAAAAATCTTTCTTCCTAATGTCCTCTCTGAAAATCTACAATTTAAATTCTCTTTTGCTTTCAAATGCATTATCTTTAATGGAGGTAATTATATCAAGAGATTTTACCGCACTTAATTTCTATTTACATTCTTAATTTCGATACGAAAAGATACAGTTAGACCAAAACCATTTACAAATGAACCCAATCTTTATAATTCTCATCATTACGTTTCCAGGGAAGACGAAAAAAAGGACAGCTTTCTCTTTGGGGGTTCTGTGAGGGAGATGGAGGGTCTAGAAATGATGAGGCTAGTCAACCGATTGTTCTTGTTGACGGAGAGTGCAATTGTCAAAGGACATGGCAGCTTACAGAATAACGAGGGTGTTCGACCTGGGCATGTTGCTCTTTTTTTCTCTTGTTGTTGTTTTCGGATAAGAAATAACTTACACTAGAAGGAACGTGGTTTATTTCTTAGTTTGGCTTGTTTTTGATACTCGGCAGTCGTGAAAGAAGAGCTATTGGCCTTTGCACCTACTAGCTGCTTAAGTCTTAGTGTAGGATTCTTAACTAGGAATCTATGGATTCTTTGGAGTCCATGGAAGAATTCTGGGTAATTCATCCGTTTACATGAGAAAGAAATAAACTTATTGTTCTTAGATGCTGCTATAGCTAAAAAATATCAGTTTATTTCTTTATCTCTTGCGATTTTTATTAATGATTATTTTCAAAGGCAAAATCTAATTAATAATTACCAGTTAGATCCTGATTTTTTAATATTTTCAAACAATGCAGTAAATTACTTATGTTGAAGATATAAATCAGTTACATTAATTTTTATGATCAAGAATATTACAATATGGTTTTGTATCATTATTCAAAGAAAACTAAGCTTGACCTTTTTAGGTTCTTAAAAAACCCTGATTAAAGTTTCCTGTATAATAACTTAACAGAAGTACCTGTCTTTTCGCAGTAATAACGTTGATTAGAAGTCACAAAGCGAAATAAAATCTCCAATCATTAATGATCAGGAAATAGTAAACTGTTTGTAGGCTTCAACAGCTTTTGAGACACAAAATACGTTCCCCTATACATCACATTTATTGTTATGCAGAATTCGAAAAGGGGAATGAGAGGAATAATTACATAAATAACAGAATCATAAGCCTTTGTACAAGGGGTGCTCAAATGCAAAGGTATTAAACGACACAGTGGGTATAAATGAAGATTTTCTTCTAAGTATACGCCATAGGCCTGAGTATAACGATCCCATTGATTAAAAGCCAAAGAATTCATTGTTTCCAGAATTTTTGTTTCCGTGACGAGTCCCAGTTCTTCACAGCTTCCTTGAATTAATCATTCGAATTGAAGCGCTTCCCCATCCCTTTCCCAGGGAACCAAACACATGGAAATCGCAGGGAGATATGTTCTGTCTGTAGGGTGGATGATCAAGCTGCTCCTACTTGAAATTGTCCAGTTTCGCTTGTGTTACCCTGGGGACGTGTGTAAGTGCGTTATCATGGAGCAGAGCCACCCCCTCCTTGAACAGCCCCGGCCTTTTTTTTTCTTGAGGAACTTACGAAGACTTCGAGGGATATCTTCGAGATTCTCTCATCGGAGTTAATGTTTCTTCCGTGCTGGAGAAATTCAACAAGTAGCACATGCTCCAATCCATGCTGAAGACTCCATTCGCATCCCTAAATGTCTAATTACGTTCTGCCATGGGGGCGTAGGCAAATATGTTAACGGTTACGTTGATACACGATTTCATACCTTTCATTTTAACACCCCTTGTATTTTACTTTATGGAAAACGAAAACCCAAAAACGCAAAACAAATGCAAATATCCTCTATGCATTAATATATTAAGTAGCAGATTTATGTACACTTACTTATTAAATTAATCTGATATATAAAGGAGCTTAGTTTAGTACATATTTAGAGTACATTTTGCGTGTCTATAAAAATCACTTTAAAAGACATTCTAAGCTTTCTATACAAACGCTCACGAAAACCCTGAAACGAACATCGAAAATTCCTTAAAAATTAAGTCGGCTATAAAATCTACTCAAATTCAATTCGTTTAAATTATACAAAAAATATTCAAATATTCAATTACTTTAAATTATATGAAAAGAATTGTTAAGTATCGACTATTTACACTTACAATAAAAGATTTAATAATTCCTCTTGTACTTATAATTTTACACATAAATGACTTTTCAAAATAATAATAAAAAGAATTAACTATTCTTAAGTTTTTATTTATTTTTTCCCTCTTCCTGGCATCTTTTTGAGATTAACGACTTTGCAAAAGGATTTTTTAACACTTATTTCATTTACTTAAATCGGAAATGTTGGAAAGCAAAATGCCAGATTTCAAATTTTAAATTTACAATTAACAAATGAAAATTAATTAATTACATATGTGTTTTGGATGATAAATATTAAAGAGTGTAAAAAAAATGCATAGGATTAAAAAAGGTTTTTAAATCATTACAGATCAATTGTATTTTTTTTATCGATATTAATCTGTATCTGAAATCATTTCAATTTCTCAAAATGATGGATAATTTTAAATATATACTTACCAAATTTTTAAAAATAATGCGAAATTCTTATGCTTCTTGTATGTACAAATGTGAATATAAAAAGAAGTCTATCTTTATTCAGATTTAAGAGTATCGTTTACATACAATATAGTTGTGAAGATTAATTTATTTAGCAAAATTCTAGAATAAAAAATTTCTAATATTAAATGTTTTTTTTTCACCCAAAAGCATTATTTTATCTATAAGCGTTATTTTTTTAAGTTTTTGTTTACTTTAGTGTTGAAAACCAAAATATAGTAACTGTTTTAAATAACCAGTTTAAAAATAAATGAAAGCAGAAAATAAATATTTTTGTGAAAAAATTCTTTGCTATTTCACTAATTTTGAAAAAAAAATTTTTTGAAGGATTTATTTTCCGATTTAAAAAGCTACGTTTAAGTAGCCAAGCAAATTTTATAATGAATGTAAAAAATTCTTCGAATTTATTTTTTATTACATATGTTCATATTTACTAATAACAAAATTTAGACAAAAAGATTTGAATTAACCAGTAGGTTTGTAAATGTAGCAAATATATATGTATTGCCAAATTTGCAGGGGATTCTCTCATAAGTGTAAAAATATCTGGAAAAAATTATTTCGAATATTAATATCTACATAGTACAGTGAAAATTGTTAAACACGAAACTGAGGGGGACAAATATTTTTTTGTGTTGAAAAATACTGCATCAAAAAAAAACAACACCTTTACATATTCAACAAAATTGAGTTTATTAGAGTACATTTTATTTACATAGAGCTCTGGCTCAAACTTACCGTTTAAATATTTTCAAAATTTGTAGAGATAGCAATACGAAAATATTTACATATTTCCGTTTTCGTCTTCTGTTTTTGGTCCACGTTCTTAAGAAACTCCATCTTCAGTTTAAGTAAAATAGAAGTCTGCTTTTTTCCTGAGCACTTTTGCATTGTTCTTGTACAAAAATTCTTCTAAAGTAGGAGGGGGAAAAAAACGCGAGCCAAATTCAATGATTTTTGCTCACACCGCGATGCATTCGTCACGGAATTCCAAAGCCAACTGACGAGAGATGGAGAGAAGAAATGCTATTGTGTGGCGTTTGTAAGTGACACGGGTGTCAAATTTGTTAAATAAACAAAATTGTCTCGTGTCACAGGCTATTCTTAGAGTATTCCAAAGCTTAGTTAGCTTCCTTTCTACGAAATTCATGAAAGCATCTATCTTTCATTTCATGCCCCCCGCTTGTGCTGCTGATGTTTTCCGTGTTTTGTTCATTTTGAGAAGGAAAATATTTTCTTGTTAAGTGATTTACGTTTCGAGTTAAGAGGGAAAAAATGCATGGAAAAACACATAGTAGTTTGTCGGGACCGTTGGA
>BMAO01020962.1:0-21471 GCA_019973975.1 Trichonephila clavata | reverse complement strand
ATTTTCTTAAGTAACTCTAAAGCCTTCTCTAGATTTGTATCTAAAAGTCGGTAGTTACTACCCTATGAAATGCCAGTCAGGTATCATTTTAACGTTCGATATTAAGTGAAGAACTCGAAAAAAATTTGCATTTTAATATTATTTTAGTAAACATGTATGGCACTTGCAAAAAATATAATAACAACTGCTTATATATTATTTACATTAAACGCACTTAAAGCTAACATTTGGCACATAAGCTAGTTTGTCACATTTCTGTTATTTTTTTTTTCGTATGCGTTACGCTTAAGGTCACCAACTACCTAAAATTGTGAACTTTGCCAAATATTTACAAATTTTTATATGATTTATTTCAAAGGCACCTTACTAGCTTTATAAAAATACCAAATTTATTATATTCCGTTCACTAGAACAAAAACTACAAGTGTTTTACTAAAAGCAGATGCTATTAATTTTAGCAAAATATGTCATACTTTAAAACGCTTTTACTCGAAATGTGTTTTTTTTTTTTTGAAAATGCTCAAACGGGGACAGCGATTGCTCAAAAAGTTTTAAAAATAATTAGCTGCAATTTTTGTTTTGTGTATGTTCTTTATAATAGTAGAAGTTTTTTAACCTTTAGATTTATCAATCACTTATTAATCACTGTTTTATTACAAAATTTATAGTCCTTATGTTAATATAATTACTGGTTTTTTAAAGCAATTTTATATAATAACTAAGATAAAGTGCTCCAGTTTTGTAAAAATTAAAATATCTTTTATCATCTCTTATCCTGAAGGTCATTTCAAAACTGAATAACATTGTAACACATCAGAATTGAAAAATTGAAAATTTGTTAATAAACGTTTGGTGCAGAATGGGCCCCGTTGATATTATTTTTTAAACTTTTACCAATTTGTTCCCATTTTAGTAATAATAATTTCTTTTCCTCTTCTTAAATTTAGCATATTTTTTTAAAATGTACTAAACAAATCTAAAAACCTCAAAAAAATCCCCATGTTTCCATTTTTCTTTAAAAAAAAAGTTGTCGCTAGTAGTTGGATACCTTAAGTTGAATTTCAGTTCTAAGTTCATCGTCATCCTTCCAGCTTTTTTCATAGGAATTTTCAATATGCACTGCCCGTAATTCTTCAACTAATGCTTGAATAAAAGTAAGTCTTGAATATTTTTATCTTACACATTTGAAAATTATCAAGCCCATATAACACCGAATTCTAAAATAAAGTACAATGTGTGAACTTGCCTACGCTTAATTGAATATTGCCTTGCTATTTGATGAAGAATTTCTGCCCTACATTTTGTTGCATTATAAAATCTCTGATGATGTCTTCAAATTTTTTAAGTATTTGCCGTAACAATGCTTTTAATGCATATAGCTCAGGATTTCTGCTTTCTTTTTCCATTTTACATATGTAAACTGAATGGGGAACTCAATCTTCTTTTTCTTTTTTAATACAATGCTTCTTACCTGGCTTCATATAATTTGGAATTTCTCGTCTGGTCTACTTCATTGTGCCAATTAAACTTGTCTATTTTTTCATTCGTTTTTTTTTTATCAAACTGAAGAGAAATAAAAAAAAATCGAATGTGACGTTTCTTCCTATATATTTTGAAACCGCTCGGTTAGTTTTAAAACCATATATATATATATATATAATATATATATATATATATATATTATATATATATATATATATATATATATTATATATATATACTTCAAAAAACTCTGATTAATTTAATCTAATCTAAGCTTTTGGAAGATTTAGATTACTTTCTAAATGGTACAGTATTCCAAATTGTTTGTATGTAATTATCGGGTTTCGAATCTATAATAAGTAAATGGATAGTCTTGCGAGAAAAGTAATTTTCTTCGATTGCTATGTTCCGGTCTGGCTCTCAATTTCGTGAGCAGTTTTCAATAAAACGATTCTATACTCCAGGAATCATTGCGAATTTATCCTATTTTGTTCGATTACAATCGCTGTTTTGGTATGAAATTTAGAAAAACACACAATATTTGCTTCTCTGTGTGTATGGTTTTTTTTTTTTTTTTTGAAAAATCAATACCCATACCCTTATGAATGAAATTTCAGGGTACTGGCTATTAATAAAAAATTAAAATAACAATAAAAATAAATTCAAAAAAGTTATTGTTTTAGTTAGCGCGCGTGAATGTGAGGAAATTTTAGTTTTACAATAAAGTTCTTTACTAGTTCTAGTAACAAATGTCGATAAAAAGATTAACAGATGGCAACACATAGTGAATAGTCAAAAGTCACATTCCGATCAATGTCTTTTTATTCTTTTCTGTAGGTGTAATATTGAACAGCCAAAATTTGTGTTAAATTTATATATTAAAGAAAGTTTACGTGCAATTAAAACGGTACAGATAAAAAAGCAGAAAATGAACGATGCATGAGGTTTTGTAAATGCTTTGGACTGTTGATTATAATTTTGTTAAACATGGAGATGGAAAACAGTTAAAAAAATTAAAGCGTTATCGAATTTAAAAAAAGAAGTTGAAGTCTTAATCCTGTATTCAAAACGCATGGAATTGTCTCCTTAGTGTCTTGCTTCAATTAAAAATCTAGAAATCCCCTCGTTAACCATTTTCACGCTCACTTACTCTTGTGCAAGTCTTTTTTCGGAACTAAATTATGTGCTGTCAAAGCCCTAGAAGCAGAAAAAAATATATCAAAAACAAAAGGTCCAAAAATTTTTGCATTTCAATTTAATTGAATGTTAGCATTTTTATGAAATCTTATATGTCATTCCTGCATCAATACTTAAAAATCTTACGTTAACCTTCTTTAGAATAGTCCTTTTGGTTGACTACAATTTCTCCCAGCTATTAATCAATAGTTCTGTAATACTCTTTTTTTAAGATGGTGTTCTTTTAGTCCATCGCATTCTGCATATCCTTTCTGAGCTGAAATCCAGATCCTTTTCTAGTTTATTTATTTTCCGGTAATTTTTAAGGATCCCCGGAAATTTTCAAACCATGATGCATTTAAGTTGTTTTTCAGTCGTTTAGTAAAAAGAGAAAATAAGACTACGCTCACTTACGCATTGGAAGTCTGCCGGAGACTGGTAGATTCGCGAAAAACAAACAACACGACTGGCGTGTGTCATGGTCTACTACTGCTGCAGACCCTCCCTGTAGAGGAGGCCGATGCATGTTAAACACGTCGAAACTCAGACATCCTCCCGTGCTGCGTGGAAGTTAGGAGAGGGGATGCTAGCCCAAGTGTCATCCTCTTCACTTGACGATGGTTTAAAATGACGAGGTCCATGGCGCGTGGTCCGAAATCCGTCGGGAGGTTCATGGCGTTTATATAACTCTCATTCACTCACTCAAATACAAAAAAATTCCGTACTTAAATAAGAATAACCTATCTGCACTAAATCACACTTACCTAGATTCATTTGCTTACTTACAAAAGATATCAGTCGAGTAACATTGCAATATATTTCACTTTAAGATGTTTATAAACATTTGAAGAAAAATAAACGCATTTAATTTGAAAGAACACAAGGCAAAAAAAAAGGTCAAGAAAAATTAATTTATAAGGCATTCATGAGAATTTTTTAAATCATTTAAAATATGATTCGCAAGATGATGACAACGGTTTATTTGTATGTTTATATTAATCTATTATAATATTAAATATTTCTCTACATTTTTGGAATCCGAAGGAAAGAAAATTATTTATTAGGAGAAGGTCCTAAAAATCTAAACGGTAGCTAATTTTGACGCCCCAATTCCTTAAAAATCATTATATAAAGCAAAGGAGTTATAGAACTATTAGAATTCTTATTGTTCCTGTAACGTTGTTTAGATAACAGAATGTATGATACCCCAATCCGATAATGTAAGGGCAGATAAGCTGGCCAAAGGGGGTTATCATATTTCATAAGTTGAGTGACGTAACTACCAATGGGCTAGGCGTTGCCGTGCACCGGAACCCTCAAGTTCAAGGGGGGACCTTCAGACCCTAACCACCAAGCAAGCCAAACTTGCGATAGTTTTCCCCAAATTTAAGATATTAATATAAAAGTTTGCAAAAAACATAACTATAACGGTGGCAGTTCAGTTGCAAAAGTAATTATAAACTTGTAGGGAATCCCCCTAAATTCTTTCTGTTGTTTGTTTAGTGTGGCGAACTTAAATTGTTGAAAAGTTCCTATTATTTTCAATTCCCCCCCCCCTCTTTCTACAGGCTGTTACTTGAAAGTTCCCTGAAAAATCTTACCATACTTATTATTACATCTTAAGACCTACATAAGTGGCAAGGCATCTTCCAGTTATTTTATTTTTAATAACAATATGATTCATAAAAAGCTAGTTTCTTGTTTCAGTATTTCTCATTCTTCTGGTACCTGCAATAAACTGATGTATAATTCTGAGCCCCCCCCCTTCTTTTGCACTTTTGCAGAGGTATTTTTTTTAAAAAAATAATAATAATAATATAATATTGTATTGTATTTTCTTGTTCATGCATATTTTTTGTATCATTTTCTGTCTCTCTCGGTCGACCATTTTGTAGCTCTAAGCCGTCTGGTGGGTGAGTTCGATCCTCACAAATAAATAGCCAGAAATTTCTCAAAGATGTTTTGTAGCCTAGCATTACATTTCTCCTTACTTTTAACGTCAGTTAGTACTCGAGCACATACGAAATGTATTGCATAAATTATAAAACTGAAAAAAGTGATTAAAGAAAAAGAAATCCACACAGCGATGCATTTAAGCGCAAACAATGCTAAGAAAAAGAAGATAGTAAACAAAAACTGTAGCTTTTTATATTTAAAATATTCTATTTTTACTTTTTTTTACATGATAAAATCCAACTAAGAGAGCGGCTTCATTTTTTTTAGCACCAGGGTCTCTGGATACTTGGCTATGCCACTGATTAAGTCTCAAATGGCCAAGTTGGTCATAAGTCTCTATTGCCAAAAATCAATATAACCCACAAGGTCAAGTAACTGTCTCCTCTAAAAGAAATAATAAGAGATAAACTCTGCGAGAATGATATTAATGATATCCCAGACTACCTCAAAAGCAGAGCTATAGCTGCCTTTTGTCCAGCTACAATGCATGACTGTTTATATTTACAACCTTCAGATATTCCAAAGAGTCGGACCTGTATTTAGCGAAGTCGCTACATTTCGAAAAAAATTTCGTTCTGTGGAAAATTTGTTAAATAGAGATTCGTCCTTTAACATACTTCTAAATGACATTAAAATATTTATAGCTGTGTGAGAAATACTGAGTATTTTACATGAATTTACAACCTAAAATTTAGGAGCTTTTCTTGTTTAGATTTAGATTTTTAACATCGAATTTGTTGATATGTGGATAAGTTGTTCCCTCTCCTTCGTTATAGGTGTCTTTTCCACAAATACAAAAAGGAGAAATTTTCATTTTTTAGTTTTGCAGGACATTGTACTAGTGTAAAATTATCTCGTGGAACCCGAATAGTAAACAAAAAATATTAACAATCTAGTAGGTAGACATATAAAGATAAATGGTTTAATATTATTTTATTATATTATAATAGAATTTTAAAAAAGTATTGCAAAATAAAGTTACGTCTAAATAAAATTTTCAGCTTCTTAAGGATATGGATGAACTTTAAATTCTTATGGGTATACAAACTTTATGAACGTGAATTCATTTTGCATAAACATTTATAATTTTCTTTTCGATTTTTTATTGTGACTCATGGAATCATTGGGTATGCCTGGTGGAACCCCAGAGTTCTATGGAATACAGTTTGAATAACACAGCTCTAAGTGAGTTAGGCACCCGGTAAAATCAGTTCAAGGTCATTGATCTCCATAAAATGAGCTAAAAGAGACAATACTTTGAAATATTTTAAAAATAGAGAGGGAAAAAATAGAATCATAGAGAAAAAGTTCATTAAATAGAAAATGCACTTCATCATTAGTAGGTTATTTTACGAAGAAAATAGTAAAATGTTTCGGGTTTCAGGAAAACTTTCGCAAAATAGGGGTTCGTTATATGGAGATTTGACTGTAATTGATAGTCCCTTTGCCCGGCGCTCCCTCAAAACAATGCTTTTTCAAGGAACTGGGAGGTACGATACGTTTTAAACAAATTAGAGACGATCTTGTTATAATTCCTTTATATATATAACTTCCATCCTTCACAAATTTTTGTGTGTAATTCCCCCTTGTACTTTTCAGCGTAAATTATTGTATTATGCGTTCTATTGTATTAATATTATATTTTAATTTTAGACTTCTCTATGGCATAAGGATAGTTGTCTCTGTTTTGTTGTTGTTGTTGGCGTGTCCTTGCCGAAGGGAAGGAATGTTGCCACAGCTTGAGACAGGTTGGACTTTTACACGATAGATGGCGACACTATTTATCTCCCTCTCCACAATTTAGGCATGGACTGAAGGGAAATATTCTCCAGCATCCAGACTTTCTGCTCCAACAGCTCACAAGACTTTTGAAATTACTGATTTAACGAGCACGTACTCCGTGTGTACTCGGAGGGTATTTGGGGGCATCAAACCCAGGCCCTCCAGTTTGAAGTCCGGTGCTCTAACCACTAGGTTACCCACGGCCCACAAAATATAGTCAAGGGAGGTGGTGGAGGGGTATCTGTATTGCCCTCTGCATTAGAAATATAAAAATGATAACCCAGCCAAAGTGTAGCCCTTGTCATATTGCACGAGTTCTGCATTACAAGTTTCTTTAGCCGTTAACTAGTCTCTTCAACCACCATACACAAGTTCAATAAAATTAAAGCATTGTTTGTGGTGTAAGTAAAATTTATAATCACACACACGCATTTTGAGAAACTAAATTAATACTTTTCATATAAAGAAACCTCCACAACAACATTCGAAACTAAATTATAAATAACTGTCTGCTTTATGAAACTTGAGAGATACATAAATCTCTTGGTCCTATCTAAAAAAAGAAAAGATGCATTTTTAAGCACTTTATTGTCAGTTTATCAAGCAAAAAAAAGCTATTCACCGTTCTAATAATAACAGTTATAAAATAAGATGGAAAAGAATAGTTGTGGAAAGATGTGGCAAAACATTTCAAATTTTATTTTATGATTGGCCACTATTTACATTAAAGTGCTGCGTCAGACTAATGCTTTATCTGAATCGAATTTAATTTTACACGTCAACAAAAATATTTTTGCTTAAATACCTGAGGATAAATGGTGTTCTATGTTACTTTGTTCATATTATATTTTTAATAACTTTACGACTTCTTAGTCTCCTTGACTTTGAGAAATTAACAAGTACTTTTGAAGAATGAACTTTTTGTATGTTGTAATTTTGATGAGTGTGTTCGCAGCCACTCGTAAGTAAATATTTTTATAATAATATTATATCTACTAATTGTATAACTACTATGAATATTTACAACTTCTCTGTATTTCTGTAAAGGCTAAATTCTACTATATAAAACATTTTTCTTAAAAAAAAATATTATACTAATTAAATCTAAGCTTTTTAATCCAAGAAGAACGATTAAATCCTGCATAAAATAAATCTTAAATCATCTTTATAAATGCTAATATTGGGGTACAAATTAAGGAACAAATTATTTCTCTCAAGCCATGATTGTACTTTTTATGCATCAATGTTTTTTTCTGTATTTTTTATTATTCTTTCTCCAGTTACATAAAAATATTTTCTAGTAATAGCTTGCTATAATTTTAGGAAATATTTTTTTCATGACATATGTTGCAATGGATTTGTATTTTTTCCAAGTAATATCACTTAAACTAAACTTTGTAAACAAAATTTTTAAAAACCAAGCAGGATTTTACGATGAATAAAACTTCTATCTTTCTATTTTGTAAATTTTTTACTTTAAAAAAAAATTCTAACCAATATCTTGAAAAAATTGAAACAATGCTAATACTAGATTTAAAAATCAAATAGCATTTTATAGGAATCAAGCCTAATTAATGAGTATTTTTTTTAAGTTCCTAAAATAAAAATTATATTTGTTTTGATTATATCCATGTTGATAAATGAGGAGATAAAGCAATTTTCATAAAGTTTTTTTTGTTTTTTGTTGTAGTAAACCTTTCATTTTTTTTTTAATTCTTGTTAATTAAAGTTTATATACTATTTTCTTTTTCGAACTATTCAACCTACAGACTTGAAATTTGGTAAACATTTTCCTTTCATGGAGTAGAGCTCTGCTACAAAAGGATTTTGCGAAATTCAAACCGCAATGGGCGTTATGGGGGCTAAGGGGCGTTATGAATAATTGATTCTATTTTTAAACTACTCGACATACAATCTTGAAATCGGGTAAGCAGATTCTTCGCATATGATAGAGATACATTACAAAATGGGTTTAGTGAAAATCAACCCCCAAGTGGCGTTGCGGGGGCTTTGGGGGCGTTATAGATAATTATTTCCATTTTTAAACTATTAGACGCACAGTCTTTAAATTTGATAAATAGATTCCTTTCATAGAGTAGAGATCAGCTACAAGATGGGTTTTGTGAAAATCGCCCCTCAAGTGGCGTTGCGGGGGATTAAGGGGCGTAATATATAAATATATCCGTTTTTAAACTACTTGACCTACCTGCTTGAAAATTGGTATCATGTTTCTTTCATGGAGTAAATATCCGCTACAAAAGGGTTTTGGGAAAATTGACCTCCAAGATATGTTGCAAGGGGTTAAAAAGATATAAATATTTATTCCGATTTTTAAACTTTTTGACTTTCAGTCTTGGAATATGATATTTAGAATCCTTTCATGGATTAAAGATCCCCTATATAATGTGTTTTGTGAAAATCGACCCCTAGGTGGCGTTACGGGGGCTCAAGAGGCGTTACAGATAATTTTTTTCTATATTTAATTTATTAGACTCGCAGTCTTCAAATTTGGTAAGCAAATTGCTTTCATAGAGTACAGTTCCCAAAATGCGTTTTGGGAAAACAGACCCCCCAAGTAGCTTTGAGGGAGCTCAAGTTGCGTTATAGATAATTATTCCCCTTTTTAAACTATTAGATGCACAGTCTTCAAATTTGGTAAGCAGATTCCTTTCGTAGAATAGAGAACCGCTACAAAAAGGGTTTCGCGAAAATCAACCCTCAAGTTTCATTTCGGGGGAATAAGGGGCGTAATAGATAAATGTTTCCATTTTTAAACTATTTGATCTACCTGCTTGAAAATTGGTAGGCATGTTCCTTTCATGGAATAGAGTTCTTCTAACAAAGAGTAAAACGAAAATTGACCCATAAGGAGGGTTGCGAGGGGTCAAGGGGAGTTATAGAAAAAATTCCTGTTTTTGAATTGTTAGACCCACATACTTGAAAGTGGTAAAGCATGTTGTTTTGTTGAATAGGGATCCACTAAGAATGTATTTGTGGGAAATCAACTCCGGAGAAAGGGGATACTGGGGCGTATTTTGACAAAAAAAAATCCTTTTTTCGAACTACAAGGACTAAAATAATGGAATTTGGTTTTAATTCCATTAATAATGTTTCTTTTGTTGAATTGATAGATGCTACGAATGGTTATTTTGGTGAACGACTCTCAAAGAGATAACGGGGAGGGGGGGTATTGATAATAAAAATTTCGTCTTTGCTCTATTTGATGTAGACTTGAAATTTGGATTGCATGTTTATTTTACAGAGTAGAGATCCACCGCGAAAATTGGTTTTGTGGAAATCCACTTGGTTATAGGGTTACAAAAGTGCAAACATCATTCTATACTCCGATTTCAGAGATTATTAGAAAATAAAAACTAGTAGTTCTTTCTTTTTTTTTTTTTATCAAGAAGCGAGAGTTACAGGTATATTTTTCAATAAAATCGAATTCTTAATGCTAGGATTTTGATATCAATAATTTATGTATTATAAATATATAGATATAAAATATCATGAAATACCAAACACAAAGCGGGGTGCTAACTGCTAGTATATATATATATATATATATATATATATTGTTAATCGTTAATAAAATACTTTTTATTCATCCACTCAAGTTCAAATATATTTTTTTTTAAACTTGTAGTGGCTGACACTTGAGGTTAAGAGAGTTTTTTTTTTCAAATATTAATTCAAAAATTAAACTTAATTAACTAAAACTAAATTTTTCTTTGTTCTCCTAAGTAGAAATTGACTTTTTTTTAAAAAAAAAATTTATATTACTTGTTATATGTGATTTTAATAAACAATTGTTTTCAACATCACAAATACTTTTCGCATCGTGATGCTAAATGCAGTGCTTCTCAAACTTTCAACATTCGCTACCCAATATTCAATCATAATTTTCATCACGCCCTCCTCCATGCAATTACAATGTCTTGAATTCAACAATACTATTCCTTAATTCTAAAGCTACAGTACGACTTTAACCACTTAAGTGACACCAGCGTATCTAAACGTCTCGCTCAGCCAAAACATTATCATTTTCTGGACGTATACATACGTCTTTCCGAAGTACGATCTTTTTTGTGCAATGCTATCCCTAAAACTATTCCGAAGGCTTTGGAATGCAATAAAAGGACTTTGATAGTGCTTGCGAAGGAATTACTTATTTTAGAGGATTTGTTTCCCCCCCCCCTCCAAAAAAACATATTCATGCGTCTACGTCAGGGGTGGCCAAACTTTTTGGGAAGCGTGCCACAATCTGATTAAAAAAAATTACGCGTGCCACTTCCAACTTTTCCACCAAACTAAAAAATATACAAAAGTGAAAAAATGTTACTTATTATGGGTTATTTACACCAAAACATACTTTTAAATGCAAGTTCTATACAGTGAAAATGTAAAAAAAAAAAAAAAAAAAATGGTATAACAAATAAAACAAAAGTAGAAACTTATATTTTATTGTTGATAAATTTTTACAGGATCAGTCAGTTCGCTAAGGTACAAAATAAAAATAAGCAACTTCAAACATTTAATTTTAAATGATTACTAAGCAGTCTCTTAATGTAGCTTTTGAATCTGTAGTTTTTTTACTAAATCATCTATATTTGGATTAGTTCGTGAAGATGCTAATAAAATTAGGTGTTTTAGGTGCATATCAGTTAATTTTGAGCGATATTTTGATTTAATTACGTTCATAACAGAAAACATTTCTTCACAAACATATGTTGATCCAAACCTACAACAATATCTGACCGCTAAATCATGTAAATTTGGAAAATTACTTGGTGGCACAAATTTCCAAAATTCGATGTAATTCGGATCATTTGCGGTTAAAATAATTTCCTTATATTTGTTTTTCAGAGTAATATGGTGCTGTAGGTCAATAATTTCAATTTGTACCTGAGGCGGGTAAGAACTAGTCTTGAAGAGAAATCGAAAAAGGATTAGTGAAAAGATCAGTATTTTTTTTATCATCTATAAAATCTTCAAACCTGGCACTGAAAGAGTCCTGCAAAATGGATATTAAATTTTTAAATATATCATAGTTCGGAACATTACTAACTTTGGCACATAATTCCTGCATGAATGGGAAATGAGTTAATTTTTTCTCTCCAAAATCGAGACAAAAAAGCAAAAGATTGTTCACAAAAGAAGATATATGTCCAACTAGGGTAGGAAAAATGCAATTGTTCCCTGTAATCTTAAATTTAAATTGTTTAAATGTTCCATTATATCAGTAAGAAAAGCTAAATCCCACAGCCCTCGCAAGTTAACTTCCTTTGGAAAGCCAGCGCACACTACAATGAAGGAGTAACTCGCCATTTTCTTCCTTTTCTTCGGGGAAAAGCGTACGAAATATTCGTCGATTCAGAGCACGAGCTCGTATTTTGTTCATACAGCGTACCACGGGGTCAACAACGATAGACAAGTTTAAGTCCTTGGCATAAAGAGCTTCTTGATGAATAATAGAATGATACTTGAAAACTTTTCTTCCCAAATAATTTTCAAGCAATGCAACAAAACCTTTTATTCGACCAACCATGCAAGGCGCTCCATCTGTGCAAACACTGTCTAATTTTGTCCATTCTACTTTGTTAATTTCAATTACATTTTTAAGTTCCTTAAAAATGTCTTCACCTGTAGTTAAAACTAGTTGGCGCAAATCAAGAAGTTCTTCCACAGTATCAAAATTTTCGTTCGTGTAACGCACAAAGATGCTTAACTGCGCATTGTCAGTGATATCATAGCTTTCATCCAAAGTTAATGAAAAATATTTGAAATTTTGAAGTCCAGAGACAATTTGCGTTCCAACATCCTAGCCCATGTCATCTATACGACGCATGACAGTATTTCTCGACAAAGCTATTTTATCAACCATATTTTTGACATTATGATCACCTACATTTTGGGCGAAAATTAAAAGGCTGCTTTTTATTACCTCCTCTCCATCAGAATATGGTTTTTTATTGCGGGCTAACAACAAAGAAAGTTCATAAGAAGCCTTCACCATGGTTTCCATTTCGTCATTTCTCTTCTGGAACAAAGATTGTTTGGCCGGCTAAAGATTTCTTTTTTTTATTGATGAATTCCGTTCACAAATTTGAACCTACAGGATATTTGCTGATGAAATCACTATGCAGTTGTTTGAAATGACGGTCCAAGTTAAATTTTTTTGGAACTGCTATACAAATTCCACATATCAAACAAACAGGCTTGGAGGCATTTTGATGTATAAACAAGTTTTGTTCTTCCCAGACAATTTTAAAATCACGTGCTGCAATATCCTCTTCATAATTTCTTTTCGATGTCGAAGGTTTACTCATGAACATATTGAAAATTAAAAAAAAAAATTAAACAACTACGCTAACACTAAAATCTAAAAACAATTTTAGAAAAGGAGAAAAGCTAAACGTCTTGCTAAACAGAGTTTAAAATCAACTGAATCTGACAGCTACAAACAATTCGCCGATGTTACGCTACAAATTTTCTAGGCTCCGAATCCAGCATTCTGATTAGTCATGGGTGCAAGTTTATACTCCCTCTGCTTTACAAAGCGGCTACTTTGTGCAGATAGAATTACTTCTACCGTATCAACAACTGCGCTCCTAATATATTGCAGGATTACTTCTTGACATTACAGAAATCGTAAATAGCCAACATCTCCGGAAAAACCTTTTTATCTGACATCACGCTGACAACCAATAGCTATAAACTTCAGCCCTGCACGGAGAAGCTGAAATTTGAATGGAAATCTGAGATGTTAAAAATTAACCGCCCCCGAGAGAGGGTGACTTTTTGGGCAGTTTCGACCGTCCGAGAGAGAGAGAGAGAATTTATTTGTTTTTAGTTTCTTGTTACTCAACACTTTTCTCGGAATGTTACAAAGCAGTAGAATTATTAGTTTTGGAGCAGGATCTCATTTTTGATGTTTTTCTGGTGAAAAGAAAAATCTTGCTTAGCGCCCTTAAAATATCACGCTGAAAATTTCTGTTTCTTACATATTCTCTTCATAACAATTTTTTTTATTGTAATTCAATTAATTCAGTAATATTTTCATAATATTTTTGTAATTTTTCAAAAAGCCATCGCGTGCCACAATGTGGCACGCGTGCCGCGGGTTGGCCACCCCTGGTCTACGAGGAAAATGTTAGGCATCGAGGAGCGAATCGCGTAACTTTTAATCGGCAGTTAAGGGATTAATTATAAAACGTACACATTATCAAGGTAAGTGTTAATACAAGTCCATGGGGTGTGTGGTAATTATCAAATTTGTTGTTAACTTAGTATTGTTAAACTAGTAACGTAGTATTGTACAGAGTACTGATACATTTATAAGAGTATTATATCAGTGTAAATGTGTATTTTATTTTTTTATTATGTCAGAATGTATTTTGTTTGCTTACTCTATGTAAATTAATATTTTTTAAAATAATCTTTTGTGTTTGACTTTCAATATGCTGGTGCCCCCCCTCGTAGAGTTATCACGCCCCTTAGGGGGCACGCCTCACAGTCTGAGAAACGCTGCTAAATGCACGCACACAAAAGCAGCTAAATAAAACATTTTAAAAGCAACTTCAAAAAGATCTCAAATACGTATATAAGTTATGTTTCGAGTCATGCCACTAATCCTTTAATGTGGATCGATTAGTATTTCTATAATGAACTTTTATTTTTTTGTACATAAAACTAAAATATTTAATTTTTCAGAAATCCTGGCTCAGGGAATTTGTCCGCAGAATGAAAGGTTTGTTCTATCTCGTAATCAGTGCAACCGATGCAATCCGCCCCTTTTATGTTTACCCTTTTGGTTAGCCGGATGTGATTGCATCAGGGGTTACACGAGAAACGATAATGGGACCTGCATTCCACGATCCCAGTGCCCAGGTGAGTGAACTTCTTCACCATTCATCTATTCCTTTTTGCAAATGAGACGAAGGAAACAAAATGCTCTTTTTCTTCATAAGTTTAATTTTTAGAATATTTATTAAATGTGTATAAGGTATTTACAGCATGTGAAAAGTGAAGTTTAGACTTTCTTTCTATTCTTTTTAGAATTTTCTTATTTGAGAAGTGTAAATATTTTTTTTATTTTATCACCTCACTACATTAATAAAATTACAAATAACATTTTTCAAACCATAAGTGAAGTAAGCATGATTTTTTTAACAAACGTTTGTTACATATTAATTTAAAATATAAATTAAGTTACGTTTTCTTGAATATCATTCTTAAAAAGGTTTTATTTATGAGTCTTAAAATGATTTTTTAATAGAGTCAATTTTAAAACTGCTATTTACAACATATTTTATCAAATTTTTCTTCATATTCTTAACCATCTTAATATTATTGAAAATTTTTGAGTAGTAAGTTATTAATGCAATTAAAGACAAAAAATTTAGAAATTTTTAGAAGATAATCAACCAATTCTCGGTATAAAACGACCTAAAAAAACATTTTTATCTACAAATTTCAAATAGAGAATAACTTTTTCAAATTTAATCAATCTTTATTTTATTTCCTCAAATGTTGAACAATTACAAGATCCAGTCAAAACAACACGATGGCTAATAGCAATCGTATTGTTTTATAGTAATATTCTCACTCAATCACCCAAATGTTGTATAATGAGAGAAAAGCTCTTTTTCTCTGGCCATCCGGAGCTCTCAACCATGGAATTAAAATACATATTACAGATTTACACCAAACATTTTTTAAACTGTACAGCGAAAATAAACAATTAATTAGTTTAAAAAAGGCTTAACAAAATTTTTAAGCTTGAAAATCACCGAAAATGAAACGGCCTTTTAAAGAAGTGATTTATTTTTATTATGATATTTTCTGTGATTTTGTTCCAATTTCATTTCCTACCTTATACTCATTCCGATAAGTTTACACAAATGTTCCATAAACTTTAGAAAAAAAAAATCTTCTTTTGCAAGCTTCCTCTTGTGATTAGTCAAAAAGAGAAGTAACAGTGAGTCCAATTGTTAGGGGTGGAAAATATTGGTATTCAGAAATGAATTCGTTGTGTTTCCTAATATTATTCTGGGTATATTAATCAGAGAAAATCCTGTTGGATTTTAATAATAATATCTGAATGATTGATTGGAAAGCATTCTATTGGGTTGTGTTCCGGAAGTTATTCCTTTTCTTTTCTTTTTTTTCACAACAGAGGATTTAATTGCATTTTTTTCAGAGCCAACGTCACACTTAAGCTGCATTATCATTACAATTGCCCATTAGAAGCTAAAAGTTGACTTCATTTTAGAAATAACTATTTACGAATGCCATTTTAACGACTGATTCAGTGAGCATAACAAAGAACCAAGCATATTTTGCCCATCGAAAGAATGACATAATTTTTGTAAAAGTTCCGGAATATTGGTGATAGAAACGAAAACTGTCTTAGTTGAGACTCATTTTCGGGATGCCAGAAAAATGAATTTTAATCTTTCACAAATCTGTTGGTATTTTTAAAAAAATTTTTTTTAACAATTCTAAACTTAAGCTGGAAATTTTCTCTGAACTATAATGAATTTCCTTGACCCTGGTAACTTGCTCGAAATTAATGAGAAAATTTTAAATATACTCATTCAAAAGAAGATACTTCATCGAAATCTAAACCCTGCTTATTACGATGATTTCTACAATAAAATAATTCTTATTAGAAACATAAGCTGTATTCTATATATTTTTTTTTAAAATAATAAGTGCGTTACTTACGTCTCATTTATACGCAGAAAAAAACTGAAAGAACAATTACGTGCAGAAAAACGAAAGTCTTGATGCTGAAATCCATCGTAAGTTCAACAAATGAGACTATATTTATTTTTTTGACCAATGGTCAGCTCAATTGTTGTACATTCAAGGAAAGCTAAATGATAGTAAACTCTACGCTTGAATTTGAGCTTAATAGCTTGAGCTTGTGAATAGGGGAGTGAGCGCTAAAAGATGCAACACAAGCATGAAAAAAAATTCGCATTATTATATTTAAAATACTGAAAAAAAATTCTCGCTTCGATTTTGAATGTGTGAAGCCAAGATGGACAAAAATATTTTATTTTATTATCTGAATGATTATTAAAAAGGCCATATTTAACCATATTATATTTAGAAAATTTAAAAATCCCGTATTATAATTGTTTTTAATAATTTAACTCTGTAAATGATAGATAAACAATTATTAAGAAGAAATTGCAATAACTAATAGAATTTAAGCAATTACTGTTTGAAACTCTTCCTATTATGATTGTTTCAGGGGCAACAACTACGACACAGGCAACCACTACAACACAAGTAGCAAGTACAACAACAAGTACAACTACAAGCCCCATGAGTTCATCAGGAGGAACCACGGGTACAACCGGGGAAACCGCGAGTACAACCACAGGAACCACGAGTACAACCGAGGGAACCACTAGTACAACCGAGGGTGCCGCGACTACAACTTAGAGAAACGTGAGTGCCACTGGAGGAACCATGACTGCAATGAAATAGTGATACTGTGCACCTATAAAAACTATCGCAAATCAACACAAAGTTTCATTTTTATCTGCACTGGACAGTTAATTTTTAAAATGCTGCAATATCACTATCATTTTGTGGTCACATCTGTTTTTTTTTTCCAACTGAAGCTCTGATTATTCAGAAATTTATTTTTCTTGCATTATATATACTGTTCTTGTAATAAAAAACCATTATGATTATTAACTTTTACAATTATTATATTACTAGGAAAACCCTTTTAGTTGTGTTTTTTGCTTCATAAAATCAAATAGCAATTGTATTTTTCTAAAGCACTTACTCAACACAATATTGTAGTCACAAAATTTTGTTAAATTACAAATCTGTTATTATTGTCTGCTAATATGTATGTTACATAACATATGTATATTATATAGTATGTCTATTACATAACATTTAAAATAAAAGAATTCTTATTGTATGTTTGGTTTCTCTTTACATTTTATAAACTTTTAAATACTTTTGTTTACAATAACTAGATTTTGCACGAAAAGTGCCAATTTTCGTATTTTCCTCCAACCACCAGCTTGGGGGGAGGGGGGGAGAATTCCGCACATTCCTTTTTCGCAAAAACTAATCTAATTTACTCATCTCTCTCTTATTGAATGTTAATTTTGTTTTTTCTTCTAAAACAAACAAAAATAATTTTTTTTCTCTAGGATCTTTAACTTCAAAAAAAAAAAAAAAATACAAACCCGAGTATAAAATAAATAAATTTATAATATAACACTTTAAAGACGGAACATGTGAATTCTTTTATTTTTCAGTAGTTGGCGACAGATGATGGAAATTCAGGCCATTATATTTTAATACTTTTATTAATTACTTTTTCTAATCTCTCAGTGTTATTCTTAAATATTTTTTAAACGAGACTTTAAGGGACATTACGTGATTTATACTCTCAGAAGCTATGCTCTCTCGTACATTTCATGCTATCTTCAATGTGTTAAACGTTAATCTCAATTTTAAGAAAAATGTTATTATTTATACCAAGGTAAGGAATAAATTATAGGGTGAACACTATCAAAAAGTTTATAACAAATTGAACTTCGTTCATATATTCTTATACTTATTCAATTTTTGAAGAGAATTTTTTAAATGAAATCTTTTTGGTTATTCTGATTAGGTTTTCTTATCTGAGTTATTATTAATAAAATACCTAAAAATAAATTTAGTATAAAGCAATAGATAGAATAATTTTATTTAGAAATAAACCTTCTTTAATCCATACCCCACTTCATCTTGTCAGTTATTAAAAGAAAGAAAGAAAGGAAAAATCATGAATCATCATTGTAAATAAAAAAGGACCGAGTAGAACTGTTGGCAGCTGAGACAATGAGATGGGGCTAGTGTTAAAAATGCTTCTGGTGGTTCAATGGTATTCAAAATGAATTAACTAAATATTAGGAAATGATAGTTTTATTTTTCAATTCTAAGTTCCCATTATCAGGGGCGGCTCTAGGGCCGGACAAACCGGACCCATGTCCGGGGCGGCATTTGGACCAAATTTTAAAAATACTTTTGTTGTTTTGGGAAATTTGGAAGTAGTTAAAGGAAGAAGTCAAAGTACACTACCTAGGAAAAAATATTCAGAACGAGATAATTTCTCTTTTATATGAAAATATTAAATTATACATTGTTCACAAAATTGAACAAGCTAAATATTGTTCGATAATTTTGGATTGCGCCCCTGATGCCAGCAAGATCGAACAAATGACATTTATGGTAAGGTATACGGTATTGAAAAATCTAATTCTAACGAAGTTATCGTTAAAACTAATGCGAGTTTTTTTCGTTTCCTTCCAGTTGAAAGATTAACTGGAAGAGAACTTTCAAATTTAATAGTTGAGAAACTTAAAAAAATTAGGGCTAAATTTTCTAGATATGCGGGGTCAGGCCTACAATAACGGAGTGAATATAAAAGGCGAGAAATCAGGGGCTCAATTTAAAATAAGAACGTTAAATCCGCGAACAATCTATGTGCCATGTAATAGCCACTCTTTAAATTTGGTCGTTAATGACATGGCAAAAGCATCCTTAGAAGCCTGTACTTTTTTTAATATAGTTAAAAAAAAAAAATCCATCAACTTTTCCTTGGGTTATAATATTAAAATGCATAAAGGGCATAAAACTTTAAAGCCACTTAGTGTAAATAGCTGGGAAAGCTGAATAGAGGCTATTAAGCCCTTAAGTTATCAATTGGGAGGTTTTTATGATGCTTGGTTTTTATAAAAATGCTGAAATTGACAACTCTATAAGAGATGAGGCCTCTGGATTAAATTCTACTTAACAATTCAAGTTCCTATAGCCATCCTTATTTGGTATAAAATCTTTAATTGCATTAAAATCCAATAAGCAAGCTATTGCAAACAAAATTTTGCGATCTACCATCTACTATGGAACTGTCAAGAAATTGCAAATATTTTCCTAAGGATGTGACTTTTGATAAAATGCACTGTGATGCAAAAAAACTGATCGTCGAGATTGATATATCTGCTAACTTTGAGGTGACGCAGCCACGTCACAGAGTTTGACGGAAAAATGTGAATTTTAATTATGAATCACAAAATGATCCGATGAAATATCCTAAATTAAAATTCAAGATAGAGTTTTATTTTTTTTACATTGGACGAAGTAGTTAATGCCTTGGAATGCAGATTTAATTTAATGAGTACTGACAATAATTTTTTTTCAATTTTTGTACAATATATATGATTTAAGAGATACTCTTAAAACTTTAATTAATTAAAAACTGTAAAAATTTAGAAATGATGTTGACCAACGGAGAATCATTCGATGTAAACGCGCTTGATTGAGCAGATGAGACAATGTCAGTTTCAGCTTTAGCAAGCAAAAAAAAAAAAAAAAAAAAAACCTCAGTTGTGTGTGTGTGTGTGTGAAGTTTTAAAATTTATTTCTGTTTTAGAATTTGCTCCAAATCTTGCTATTGCATTTATTTTACTTTCTTTGCTAACAAGTTTGGCAAGTGCAGATATTAGTGCCTCAAAATAAAAATTAATAAAAAATTTCTTACAGTTCACAAATTCTAAAGATAGATTAAATGGCTTAGCTACATTGGCTATCGAATATGAAATAGCTGAACAAATTGATCAGAAAATTTTCAGAATTAAAAGTCAGAAAAAAACAATGGTAATTTTTTATGTTTTAGAGTTTCTAATATATATATATACTGTTAGATCCCTTTTTCATCGCCAGGAATATTCAAGTTTTTTAGGTGTGCATTTATGAACAATTTTTATCTTTTTTAATAATAGTTTTTTTTTTTACTTTGGGGAGAGGGGCGGCATTTTTCATTTCTGTCCGGGGCGGCAAAATTGCTAGAGCCGGCCCTGCCATTATACACACAGGGACGCTTTAAGGTATGGGCCAACTGGGCCTAGGCCCAAGTCCTTGAGTGGGGACCTCGTCTTGTTCCCGACTCGGACTCAATTAGAGCATGATCGGAATAATTTTAACCGCCAATGCAATTCCCGCACATGTTCTCCGAAAAATTAGAAATTTCTAACTATATACTAAATGGCAACGGTAGCAAGACTGTATTATTATGCCTTTGTCCAAACCCACTACTGTACATCATTATTTAGGTGAAATGCAACAGCCGGTCAAGTAGGTTTGTTACGGATGCGGACTTTTATCTGTTACGAGTTTTTATAAATAATTGATAACGTAATCTATATACTGTCTACTTAAAAATGTCGCAAGTGGATCCTACTATTACATAGGGGCACAGGGCCTATATCTTAAGACATCACTGAATATACATCATGGACATCATACAGAATCGAACTACGGCAACGGCGTTTAAATAATGGTACCCGAGGGAGAAGTACCCTTATAATAAGCACTCATCAGAAATAAATTGGAAATTTAATAGAGTCGAATTTTGTTAATAAGAAAACGGAATTTAAATTGTTATCAAAATTAACTCAGCGCTTCAACTGGTGTAGTAGAGAACAAGTGTGGTGAGGGTTTCTATGATTGGCAGTATGGGAGGAATTTCGTCTCTCGTTGATTGGTCAGACCGAGGAGTAAAGGGAAGAAATCTCGAGGAAGAGTGGTGTATTTCTCTCATAGCATTTTGAAAAAAATGTCCTGGGACTGCTCATAAAATAACACTCGAATTTTGAATATTGAATAATTTTTAATCTAAAGCCCGATGCCTTAAGGAAAACTAATTTAAGAGACTAGAAAAATTAGACTTCAACCACTACTCCTCTCCATAATAATAAATTATAAAAAGGATCCGTCAGCTGCTGCCATCTAGAAGGAATAATTTGCGGAAAAAGTAAATAAAAAATTTTTAATTAAATTTAATTGAGAAAATTTTAAAACAAGAGAAAAAACTGTTGAAAATGATAGAATAATTTAATGAAGTTACCGCACCAATCGAGAGCAATAATTTTGCGAAATAATGTGAGGACGTTAAATCTGTAGTAGCTCGAAATTTTCACCTTGACATGAGGAAGTTTGGAGAGTGGCCCTCGTCACTTAACCGTGTTTTAAAATTACAAAATACACCAACAA
>BMAO01020961.1:0-16156 GCA_019973975.1 Trichonephila clavata | reverse complement strand
CACCACTCTTAAGTCCTTATTGAACGAGGCCAAGATCAAGAGTACTTCATGAAGAATAAGATCCTGTATAAGTACGAAAATGGCCGAGAATTAGTCGTAGTACCAGAAGGAATGCAGACAGAGCTGATCAAGATGGCTCAGAAAAGGATATTTTGCAGTCGCCAAAACAACAGATATTGTGAAGCAAGAGTTTTACATTCCGAAATTGCAGTCTAAAGTGGAAAACACAATAGCGCATTGTATACCATGCATCCTTGCAAACAAGAAAACGGCAAGAAAGAGGGGATGTTGCATCCAATTCCCAAAGAAGATACCCCTCCACACCTACCATGTAGACTTCATAGGACCAATCCCTCGACAAACAAGAATTATCAGCATATTCTGACTGTCGTAGATGCGTTTTCGAAATTCGTGTGGCTCTATCCTACGAAGTCCGTATCCGCTGAAGACTTAGACTCCAACAGAAAACATTTGGAAACCCAGTCCGGATAATCACCGACAGAGAGCAGCGTTCACATCGAACAGCTTCAAAGAGTACTGTGAAAAAGAAAATATCCTGCATCTGCAAATTGCAACAGGAGTACCACGGGAATGGTCAAGTCGAACGAGTTCATAGAACCCTAATTCCAGCACTGACCAAGCTTACCCTTGAAGACCCACGAAGTGGTTCAAGCACGTGCCAGAAGCACAAAGAATTTTGAATGACACCATCTGTCGTAGCACTAAGTTACACCATTCGAACTTCTGACAGGTGTAAAGATGAGAATCAGCGAAGACATCTCCATAAGAGCAATCCTTATCGAAGAGATGTTCACAGAATTCAACGATCAAAGAAACAAGCGTAGATCAGAAGCTGAGAAAAACATTCTCAAAATCCAAGACGAAAATAGGAAGCAGCACAACAAGAAGTGTAAGGAAGCTACCGAATACAAGATCGGTGACATCGTGGCCATCCAACGAACTCAGTTTGGAACTGGTCTAAAGCTTAGACCCAAATTTTTCGGACCATATGAAGTGACTCAGGTCAACGGCAAAGGAAGATACGAGGTATCCAAGATAGGGAATCATGCAGGCCCAAACCAAACGACAACAGCTGTCGACCTAATGAACCTTTTGGATAGGCATTTTTTTTTTGTTCCCTTAGTAATTTTCCTTTGGCATTTTTCTACGTGGTTATTTTTATGGCTCATACTTCCACATACTTCTACTGTGCATTTATTTTTAAGTGTTTAATTTGTGAACTTTTTTTTTATAATTTGAAGTGTTTATCATTTGTGATTTATTGTATTTCTTTCAAATTGCTTCATAGTGTATTTTTATGTCAGTGTTATTTTTGAATGTAATTTGATTGTAAGCATTACAGGATGCTTCCGTTCTAAATTGTTTTTATACTCGCGTTCGCTGAGGACAGCGACATGTCAGGACGGCCGAGTTGTGGGATTTGAAGAGGAAAGGAAGTATCACTCTTTTCTTCTTTCCCGCCGGCCGAAATGATTGAACTCAAACTTTTTTTTTATTCAAGGATTATTTATTTTTTCATATCCGTTCGAAGCGCCTGTAGTGCGAGCCGCTGATTGGCTGTCTTTTTTTTTTTATGCAATTGTATGATTTCGAAATGAAATAGTTTAGTCAGTCTGTGTTCTGGCTCACGGCATGTAGCCGACGGCTGTGTTGTTTAGCTCTTTAAATGAATGTAAATTGTCCCCTAGATGTTAAAACCGAATAAAATGTTTTTGTTAAACATTTTGAGAAGTTATTTCTCATGAACTCCACATATATATCTTTAAATATATATATTTTTTAAAACAAAGTTTTATAACTAAATTTTTGGATTTACATACATGGGCTATTACTAACTAGTATAAATGATCTTTACAAAAAAAGGAAATAAGTGAAAACTTAGATATAAAATTTAGAAAATATTTTTTAAAGGATGCAAACTATGTGGCAGCCTAAAGAAAAATTGAGAAGGATGTTAGTTGAAGTTCAGCATAGTCTGGTATGTTACTAATTCATTTGTAATATTTTTAAAATTATATATATTAAACCATTTTTTTTTTGGTTGTTTTAATAATTTTTAATTTTCTTTTAGGATTTTGATTACAAGTTGCTTTTAACTATAAATGGTCTCAACAAATCTACAGTGGAAGATACAGCATTTGCTTTACTGAATTTAGATTGTGTTGCTGATGTAAAAAACAAAATTGAAATGCAGATTGCTATGGAAAGAGAAAGGGAAGTTGAGATACAACAATTGTACAAGTTAGTATTTTTTTTTCTGTACTTATTTTTGTATACATTTAATTTGATTGCATAAATTTTTCAAAATATTATTTATTTTAGCTTTACATAAAGAGGTAAGAGAAATTTTATTACATAGCATAAGAAATAAAAGTTTTTCTCTGTCTTAGTGAAAAGATGAGTGTTAATTAAATTGTAGTTGTGTGAATCAAAAAAAAAAAATTTTTTTTTCCCCTTCAGAATTTCAAACTAACCTTTGTGGAAAAGATGCTGTATGGTATATAGATGAAACAAAATAAAATAAAAAATTAGTTTTTGTGTTAAGTTCTGACCCAAAGGGAATGAAATTTTGGTATCCATCTTTTTTATGATAAAAAGTCTAGAGTAATTTTTATAAAGGAAAATTGGTATTTTAGCAATTTTTGACATTTATTGGAATGAAAAGACACCTACTAAATAACTACAAGAAAAAACATCTGATACATTTACAACTTCCTTAATATTATATTTTTAAGAACCTACTATCGAAATTGCATCGCATGATAAAGCATAGGACATAAAAAGGCTGGGATTGGACTGATTTGATAGTGTGGGGAGAAAAAGCTGAGATTATGAATTGTTGTAATGTACATTATAATACTCAGTGCTCATTTAACAATAATCGTCGGTTTTGTTTATTTATATTGTAGAAAAGTAATTTTATTTTGAGTCTAAAATCATCTATAACCAAAGTTAAGTCTTATTCTATTTTTCGGAAATTTAATCCCTTTGTAGCAATATTTTGAAATTATTTTTCTCCTTATCTTCATGCCATGGAACATCTTTTCTGCATAAGTAGGTTCCCATTTTTTTTCCCTTTTGTAACTTCAATCCACGCCATTGTACAGTGCATTTGTAAACCTTCCACGTATAATAAGTCTTTAAGATTTTATGTTAATCTTTAAATTTTTATTTTATATTTACAGAATCCATTATTTTTGTTATAGTGTTAATGGGGTTGTATACTGTAATAAGTTTTATGTTTCATATAGTTATCATTAACTGACCAAGTATCTCATTTAATCAATTCTGTGCAATGATCACTTCTATAAATTATTTGTGGGGCTCAAAGCTTAGGCTAACAACAGGCATAAAATTAACTCTTAGCCGCGACGTGAATTTTCGTGGACCTTGATCTGATGTTACCATTGATCAGGTGGCATAAGCAACAACAACATAAATTATTTGTTGACCATAGAATTCTGACATATTATGTATATATGTCTTACATAATTTTTAAAAAAAATTGTACGATATTGTATGTTAGATCTTTTTATATTTTTTATTCTTAATGAATTGGTTAGATATTATCAACAAAAAACTATTTCTTACAAGTGAAATAAATATAGAAATCTAAAACTGATTATGTTTGTATGTTAACTAATTTTATCACTAGGTATTAGTGTCAATTTAAATAGTTGTGCTTGTAATTAGTATTATATTCTGACTAATGATTCAAAATTATCAACTTTCTGTATTAATTACATATTTTAGTAGCAATATTTATAGATATACATATATATTTCAATAGATTTTTTTTATTTGCAATGTAAATAATATTAACTGAATTATTATATAATTTTTTCTGTTTTTAGAATATACAATTTTTATAGTTAAAATGTTTAGACATTCACTTAGTTTTTATTATTATTAGTGAAGAAGCGACTAGAATATTAGCAAAGCGATTAGAACAATGGTCTTTAGAAGCTGTTGCAGAGATGAAATAATGAATGATGTAAGTACTTATATATGTATATATATTACCTATTTTTTCAAGCACTGCATTTTCTTTGTTTAAAGCTTTTTATTACTTTTTTTCTCTCTGCAGTACCCATCATAATTATAAAAGGATTTTCATTATAGATATAACTGAATCTCTCATTTAATACATATATATGTGTATTGATCAAAATATTTGTTCACTTTATGCCAGTAATAAATTCAAAATTGGCACTAGGCAGGTAAGGTTTTGCCAGTTATTGTGCAACAAAATAGAAAATTATGTGCATTTTTTTACATCACCTCAATGCTTTTATTATAATTATAATTTTTATTTTTTTAATGTTTATGTTTGTGATTGCATTTAGAAAATATTGTTATATTAAGATTAAAAATATAACTGACATTAAAAAAATTTAAACAAAAATGCTGTTATTTTCTTATAATTATTAACATAATTTATTAAAAAAATTTTGAAATTTAAAAAAAAAAATGAACCAGTTTTAAAGATTAAGGATAAAAATAGAGGGAAAAAACTTGTTGCCACTAAAAAAAGAAAATTTTTCCGCTACTGTTGTTGGTAGAAGGGGAAATGAGAATTGTTCTCTTTTAGTTTGGGTAAGCAGTTAAGAAGCAAGGCAGGAATTAATGTAAACATACAGATAAAATTGCGCATTTAATGATTTTGAAGTAAAATTTAGGAATTTTTCATTCAATACTGTAAATATTGATGTTTGAAAAGAAATTTTATAAGTAATTAGTGTTTCAATTATAGCAATTTCTGCTTGTTTTTATTAATAAATAATTTCTTGGTAGTTATTTTTGTGTCATTCCTTTTTAGTTGTTCAAAAATCTTTGCAAAAGAAATTAATAAGAAAATTGAATTTAGTATTGAGCAAGAGAAAAAATTTCTTCAAATGAAAGAGAACATGTTAAAGGAAATTGATGAAGTAAATGAAAAAGCTAAAGGGATTTTAAATCTTTAGAAGAAAAGAAACAATATTTCCTTGATCGTTTTAAAAGATATGTAAGTATATAATAAAACTGTAACTTGCTTACATTTTAAATTTGTCTTTTGTTAATATATAGTTCAGTCATGTTCTAGAGTCTGCTTAATGTTTGGTTTTGCCATGGCTTCTTTGACGAGCAATCACTTGTATACAATTCAGCTTTATCTTTTCAGATGATTATATCCACATGATATGTATTCTTTAGTCTTTAAGTAGTTTTTTTTTTTGAGGACATACAAAATATTGTTTTTTAACTCAGAACTTTGTGAAATATGTGCTCAGGTGTCATTCCCATCATTTGATCACAGTTCAGAATTACAATCATTGTTGATAGTAGTTCTCATGTTACTTTTGAGAGCAAAGTTAATAAATAATTAATCACTCAGAACTTTAAAATATAGTGTAAGGAGATCATTATTATATCAAATGCATGTACCCAAATTCAAGGTTTTAAAGAAATAAAGTTAAAAAAATCTATTGTTAATAATTAGAAGAAAAAAAGAAAATATTCAAATATTTTAAAATATTCAAGGCATTATTCAAATGCAGGAATCAGTTATATTGCACATCAAAATGTGTTTTTTAAAGGAGGCAGATAATGACTAAAAACAAGTTGTTTATAGTTCTGGGTTGCATTAACTCTATACGCATTTTAATATAATTGGATTAAAATAAATTTAAAATCTAAAGCATTTTATATCTGTACTAAACATAGATTTAAATACTACCATAAAAATTCAGTATACAACGAGCACCTGTACTTTCAAACTGCAATTTTTAATTTTTTGCTATATATTGACCATATGACGTGCATCCCCTTTTTTATGAATGAACTGAAATGTACGTGTGTAATGCTCTTAAGTTTGAAGCCATTTATTCGAGATATTATTCCAATCTTTAGAAAAATATGGTATACTTCTAGAATTACAACCATTTAAGTTCATAAGGAGTGGCATTTCTTTTAAATAAACAATGTTTTGATATATATAGAGCCTAGTTTTTTTGTATGCAAATCTTTTTTATTTTAAAGCTCTTATTTTATATCCAGTGTATAATGTGCACCTGTAAATTTTGATCTTATTTTTTTGTGTTAAAAGGTGCGTGTTATATGTCTGGATTTTACAGTATTATTATTTTGTTTAGTAATGAATGGTTATTTAAAATAATAAAATAAAATTGTTAAAGGTTTAAGATATTTAAATGTAAAATTTTTACATTTCTTTTGTAATAATCAGTTTTTGAAATTCATTCATTATTATTGATTATGAACACTTAGATATAGTTCCAAATTTCTCAGGATAGATATTGGCAATTTCTCAAATATTCGTAACGAAAGATCTAAAACCTTTTTGAAAATCAAAATTTAAAATACAAAAACTATATAAAGTATGCTTATATCTTAATTTTTTATATATAAAAATATTACTGATATATTAGTTATATAATTTTATGAAGAACCATAACCTCAAAATTGAACATGATTTAAATGCTTATGAAAAATGTCTATTTCTCTGAAGTGTCTCGAGTGACCTTGAAATATTTTTTAATTTTATGTTAACAGGAGGAAGAATTAGAATCTCTGTCTACTGCCAGGTCATCTAGGCCTTCTAGTTCTAATGGAAGAAACAATTCAGCATTATCTTGATAAGTTACTGCAACAAATTTTATGTGTACCTTGCTTTTCATATGTGATTGATGCAAAAGTACTTGAATCATTCTACTGCACTGCATTTTCTTACACACTGTGTTATATCATTATTTATGCATTTTCATGTCAAATATGATCATTCATTTAAATTTTCACCTAATATTTTTTGTAATATATTGCATAATGTTTAGATTTCAAACTTTTATAGTACAAAGATTTGAGTTCATCAATATCAAGCAAGGCTTGCTAACTTTTTAATTGTAAATAATACAGACTTTCTTTGAAAAAAGTTTATTTTTTTATGCAAACTTTTTAATTATAGAAAAAATTTTAGGCATATTTATGTGTTTTAAATCAGTTGAAATGTTGAGCAATTTAAAGAAATGTATATGCTATATTATAAATATTTTCCTGTTGCTGATGCACTGTAATTTTTTTGTGCATAGTTTCTGTAAATAAAAAAAAAGTATTTTTCTTCGTGCAATGTTTATAATTGAAATGAAAATTTGATATTTTAATAAATATGTGTGTTTGAGATTATTTCATTTGTTCCTTTAACAATAATGAATTGTCATAACTATGTTCCACTTTAAAAATTGCATTAAGAAATTTATAGGATTGTTTTAATATTTTTATTTAAACAGTTTATATAAAAAGCAACATATTTACACAACCAACATTCCACTAACAATGAACAAGAACAAATGGGTATAAATACAACAAAATATTAAGCATTACATGTGTACTATGTAAAGTATGCACCCATTCAACAGGATGATAATGTCATTTACAAATATGTCATCTGATGACGTCATCGGCAGTGCTAACGAAAATTTGCATATTCACTGTGATGAACGTGTAAATAAAAATTATCACACAGTTGTAAGGGGTCCAAGTCGGCAGGAAAAGAAATTGGGGTCTACGATTGCAGCTCTCATTTAACAGTTCATAACTTTAATTTCAACTTTCAATGAATGGAATAAATATTCCACACACACTTATTTACTTACATAATGTTTTATTATGATATAAACATATCTATTTAATCATTAATTATGAAATATTGTGAGAGAAAGTTTTTTATAGCTTTTGCTAGTGAAAAGGAATTTCAGAGTGGTTGCCAATTTTCAAAACAAAAAAAGAGAAAAAGTGACTTCACGCTACTAACTGAGGAGATGTAGAATTCAACCTAACAAAATTTATTCCAAAAGCTGAAATTTTTTTAAAGAGCATCAGATTCATTCCTCCCATTAAAAAAAATTTTTTGTTGCTCAGTTATTTTATGTAACAGTTGCTAAATTTTAATTTAATTAATACATGCTTAAAATTAAGATGTTTATTTTCAAAAATTTTTCACACTATTGTTACAAATTTAAATCTTTTAAAGTAAGCTCTATACTGGTTATCAAAAACACATTTAAGTTGATGAATTTGTAAAAATTCAATATTAAGTAAGCAGGGGTCTACCCAAACTGGAAAACATGGCAAGAGATCTATGGGACTAAAAAAAAATTTGGGAAACTCTGACCTAAATTATAGAGAGTGGACATGTGTGAGTGATACTAAATTAAATGGTTTTTCCAACATTAATTCTCTTAAATATCAGTACTGTAATTTTCATTTTCTTATTGCTTTTGTATAAAGTTTTATTTACTATGACTGCCTAGTGTCTGAGTGGTAGTGTACGGCACTTCTGTACCACAGGTCTGGTGTTTAAACCCTGGGTTGGGCATGGTCAACTCAGTGACCATTAGTGATAAATGAGTACATGCTTGCTTAGGAACAAAGTACTGGGGAGTTTGCATCAGACGGACCACCTAACCGGAACATTTGCTCAGTGTCCAAGGTCATGAAAACTGAGATGGGCATGGCAGGCCATGGGCTGTTGCTCTACTTGAGTTTAGTTTTATTTTTATATATTTACTATGTGTATTAAATACTAATTTTTTTTTCTTTATCAGCGGTTTCCCAGAATTTTTTTTCCCTTTTGTTTTTAAAATTAGACTAAAAATGTAGTTAGCATACATTTAAATGTACCATAAAAAACCAAAGTGAAATATAGTTTTTCTGGTAAAAGTTTTCATATACAGCCTTTCAAAAGGATATTGAAGCAATAAAATATAGGATATTGATATCAGTGATCTCCGCCACTAACTTAAGAAAATATATTCATAAAAGCTGTTTGTGCAGTATATTTATTATATGTAAAAATAAATTTTTAAGATATGTGAGATTAGAAGTATTTATTAAAAGTGATTTTTTTAATACTGATTTATATCCAAAGAAATTACAATGTTGGTTATTTGAAAGACTTGGAAAAATAGCTTTACATTTTAAACCAAATTATAATTTTTTTTGGATTAAAATACAAAATAACGAAAAATTTTTTTAAAAAAAGGAAGATAGTTTTGTAAATTATTTGCTTAACTTGGGATTTTATAATTTTTTATACAAAAGAAATTTTGTCACTTGAATTGAGTTTTTAAAGAATAAAGCAATTATAAACTTAAAATTCAAGGGAATCAGCTTCCATTTAATACTCTCAAATGCCTTAAAAATCATAGGTCGACTCAGATTTTGAAATTAAATTACAAGGGACTACAATGGTAGAGAAATACTTAAAGTTTGGTTGATAGCACTTAAATGAAAAGCAAATAATGTGTCTCTGTATTAAAATAAACTTTATTTATTCTAGTATCAGTAACAGTTCAAGTTTCTATAACTAATCTTGCTAAAATAATTTATTTATAGCTAAAACTATCTTTTTAAAGCACATAACATATAAGTAATCAAAACTTGTGTTTTTGTTTCCTCCATTATCATTACTGCTGCATAAAACAGAATGTTTAGTGATTACTAAGGAAGCCGTGTCCAAATCCATTGAGATTGAAGAGTTGGAGAAACTATATTTAAAACCAAATTGTCACTTATATCTGTTTCTTTAGGATATAGTTAATTCCTGTAACAAATTGTATGATTGAAACAAGCAACTCGGACTTATTTTGTATCTTTTTTCTTTCTTTAAAGAAGCAGCAAAAACATCACCTAAAATAGGGGTCTTCAACCTTTAACGCTCAAGAGTCATATCAATAAATCCACAATGATCCTCGTGAATGTCAAAAAATAATGTAGTCATGAAATTTAAATAAAGGGAGGTTTGTGTTTTACAAGATTACAACTGATTCTAAGAGAAGAGATGTTGCTCAGATTTATATATACTTTTTGGTTTTAAACACGTTAAATGGAAAATCGAATTAAAATATGCTGCATATTAAATATAAAAGTCCACTTTTTCTTCTGAAAACTTCTGAGATTTTATGCATAGTCAGAATTGTCCACAGAAAGGAAGAAAAAATGTCTTGAATGCCCGATACTCAAATTTTGAAAAGTCAAAAGTTGTAGCTTTCTTCAGCAGTATTATAATATAATTGTAACAGGTCTATTCGCGTTCTTCCTACTAATAGTCCTCTTGGGGAATATTGGATCTTTAAAAATTATTCTATTGAAAACTTTCCTCCAAAGAAGACGTGATTATGCAAATCAAGGCTTGTACTTAAAGATTAAATTTTCGAGTAGGAGAGAGAAGAGGTTAGAAGCTAAAGGGTAGCAGGAAGGTTAACTTAAGGTAAAGTAAAGCTAGACGAGAGCACTTCGTAGATTATTTGATTAATATTAAGATTGACGATTTGGTCAATTAATTGTTAAATTGGATTCGTCTGTTTGCATTGGGTTATTTTAGAAATTATCTTCAAATATAAAAAGGTATCTTGTGTGCCTGAAAGTGCTAAGTGTAAGTGATCCGACATATTATTTCTCAAATTATCTCGTCTACTTCATAGTTGCTCCCATATTTATCAATTGGTGCATTTCTTAATTAAGGTTGTTGAATTTGTGTCATAATTGAAAATTGTTAATAAAAATAGAATTTGTATTAACTATGTCTAATCTTCCTTCCGACCCTCTCACACTAATGGAAGGCACTGGCCATCCATTACATAATTTGTGATACTTTTTTTACAGTGGCGTACATAGACCTTTCGAGAAGTGCTAGTTGTATTTTAAAACAACATGTAGGTGCAATCTGCTAAAATTATGCTTTTGCATTTATTAAGAATTTTCTCTAACTGTACAACTAGTAACCATATACACTTGCTAGAAAAAGTCTGCTTTCACGCATTATTGCTTACATAAACAATAACAACACAATTTAAACTGGAATTAAAAAATTTTAAAAAAATTGTACTTTATTTAGTTCATTTTAAATATTGAGAATAACAAAAGTAAATTCGGTTTGCTTTCACAGTTTTTAAAATAAAGACAGGTTTGTAACGATACTAACAAAAATCAAGTAGAAAAAGTCTGCGTTTACTGTTTTAGTAGTAACTATACAAATTATTTAAAAAGGATAATGAGCTATTATTGGGTTGTTCGGAAAGTAATTTCGTTTTTTTTTGTGGAAATGACAGACAGTTTTCGTATAATAAACAAATACTTTATTAAATTATATATTGGTCGTTCTGGTCCAACACCTTTTGCCATCTTTCTGGTAGTAGCATAATTCCACGCTCATAAAAATTTTGGTCTTTGCTGGCAAAAAACTGTTCGAGGTGGTTTTTAACCTCATTTGAGGTAAAGGTTTTACCGTCTAAAAAATTTTGGAGTGACCGGAACAAATAATAATCCGATGGTGCCAGATCTGGAGAATATGGTGAGTGTAGCATTGTATCCCATTCAAGCTGTAAAAACTTTTGGCGAGTGACCAAACTTGTGTGAGGTCTCGCGTTGTCTTGGTGAAACACTACACCTTTCCTGTTGATTAGTTCTGACCTTTTCTGTTGAAGTGCATCATTCAGTTTGTCCAGCTGATGACAGTAGACTTCCGAATTAATCGTTGTGTTATCCGGTAAAAGCTAAAAAAAAAAAAAACGATTCCTTTAAAATCCTACCAAACAGACAGCATCACCTTTTTGGTGAATATCGGCTTTGGAAATGGTTTGAGCCGGTTCATCTTTTTTGCTCCATGACCTCTTGCGTTTGACATTGTTGTATATAACCCATTTTTCGTCCCCAGTGATGATGCGCTTCTAAAACGGATCATTTTCGTGACGTTTAAGAAGAGAATCGCAGACGTCAATGCGGCGACGCAGAGTTCTCTCTGTGAGAACATGGATAACCCATACATCAAGCTTCGAGGATAATCCCAGGCCTTTCAAGTGGTTATAAACTGTTGAATTTGATAAATTTAACCTCAATCCGATCTCACGTGTTGTTATTCACCGGTTCGCATCAACTAATGCCTTTATCGCGTCTTTATCAGCTTCAACCGGCCTTCCCGAACGTGGTGCATCTTCGACATCAAAATTGCCGAATCGAAATTTAGCGAACCAATTCTGGCACTGGCGTACTGTCAACACACCTTCTCCATACACATCGGTCAATTTGTTTCCGGCTTGAACAGCATTTTTACCCTTTCTGTATTAAAACAGTAAGATAAAAGTCAAAAGTGTTGCTAATCGCTCTCCATATTTAAAAGGGCACCAACCAAAAACTACTGCGTAGAATTAATTGGAATTTTTCACACTCAAGCCTTGCTATATGAGCTCTCAAAGCATATAAAAATTATACGGCTTAAATGTGAAGTTGGGTGCAAAAAAATACAATTAAATCCTCTGTCGGGAAAAAACGAAATTACCTTCCGAACAACCCAATTAAATAGCTGGTTGTATAACCCCATCTTTTGAGGACACGCCAGAAGTCGTTTCGGCATTAAATTAACAAGTCTAGTGGTTTCTTCAGCGCTCATCTTCTCCCATTCCTGTCCTTAAGAATACTCTTCAGCATATCCTTGTTAGATATATTGTGTTGACGAATCCTCAGCTACAGCAAATCCCATAGGTGTTCTCAGTGGCGTAATGGAGACAATTAGGCCCCCCCCCCCTGAAAAGTCAGGTTTTAGGTCCCAAGCCGAATCTTACAAAGGGTACGTACATGCATCAGTCAGGCTTTGGTCCCCCTAGAAACCTACCCCCCAATGCGAGGGTGTACGCTACACCCCTGATGTTCTATAGGTTTCAGATCAGGTGCCTGAGGGGCATGTGCAATTGATTTGGGACATTATACAAGAGCCAAAGTTTCACAATCTCAGCGGTAGGCCTAGAATCGTTGTCGTGTTGCAAACAAAACGACGATCCTAGGCCGAGTTTGGTGGCACTTTCCTTTAAATTGTTTTTTGGAACATCAAGGTCATATTTGTTTAGAATTGATTCGATATACTCCAACTTGCCAGCACCATTGCTCGCCGTGCAGCCCATTCCATGACTCCACCACCTTCGTGCTTTACTGATGATACTAAATGCTCTTTTTGAAGTGCTGTGTGCAAGGTTTTCTCCATACCAATTTACGATGCCAAAGACGCAAAATTTGCTCTCATCGGAGAATATCGCAATCCTTCAGAACACCGGTAGTTTGTGTATATGCTTTTTTGCAAAAAATATCCATTTAAGCCGATTAGTTATTAAAATACAAGGCTTTCTGCGAGTCACTCGACTACGCTATACGGCCTTTTTCAAGATTTTTCTTGCTGTATGCGCACAAATGTTTTTGTTAAACTTTTCGTGAATGTCTGTTGCTATTTGAGTTGCAATCAAACACGGATTTTTTACACCAAGGACATCATACTTCGTTTTTCTCTGATTGTAAGTTTGGATGGATGACCTGAACGAGGTTTGTATGTGTAAACTGTAAATTTACAGTTACTAATAACACGCTGGATAGATGAATACTGCCGTCCAACGGATCTGGCTATACCCGGACGATTATTTCCCTCTTTCCACATTTTCACAATAACTTTACGCTCACTGATACTAATTTCCTTCCTTTTATTTTCCATATCCTTGTATTGCTTCATATCTAACAAAAACGTAAAAATTATTGCGCCACAACTTTCTTAAGCTGTTTTACTTGATAACTGAATGCAAGAACTCTATTAACCTATAACGTCTGTTGATAAAACTTCCAGGAATCAAGAATATTCAAATTATGAACGCACACTTTTCCTGCCTACTATTAACGTGCTTTGCTACAAAACCCTCCGTTACCTTACGTATTTTTAATTCAAAATTAACGAATTCTTGCATGTCCAATATTTAAGTAACAGTAAATTTATTCATGAAATTTTGTTACAAAAATTTTTATTTCTATTAAATTTTACCTTTCCTGTATGATTTGTTATGGATGAACGCATACCTTTTCTAGCAAGTGTATACGCTTAACCTCCTAGCGGTTTGAACGTCTTTTCCCGCACGTCTAGAGATGCTTCGAAAACGCACCACACGTCTTTTTCTGACTTCAAGAGAGTGCTTCAAAAGCGGGTAGGCCGTGTTTTCCTGAAATCCTTTCCCCTCTTTTATGGTTTAACACCATGAAAGATAATTAGGGAGGGTTGCGACGACACAATGGTCACTGACAGGAAGTTTTATGGCTCTCGGGGAAACCTGTGTTTTGACCCTGAAGCAATCGTAAAAAAGTTGGGAAGAATTTCTTTAGACCCCTTAGTGAACGAACTATAAGTTAGTGTTTGTAATTCAGCTTCATTTGAGATATTATTGCGTTTGAATTAAATAAATTCTTTTTGTACTTTTAGCAATTTAACTTTTTTTTTTATCAAGTTTTGAAAAATGTTCCAACGTTTAAATAAAATATTATATAACTCACTTTTGATTTTATATTAATTTGAAGTTTTAATAAGTTGGGACTGTAATCTGCTATTTTATATAGTTGGACAAATAACTTTTTAAGTATATTCTCTTTGCTTGATTAACTCGTATTATTTTCTTCATCTTAAAATGATGAAACGGAAAATTAAGTTTTTAAAATATATAAATCTCTATATAATATCTAGAACTATATTTAATTGCTTCATTTTTCTTCTCTTAACCAATGTTTTCAGTTTTTAAACCATGATTATTTCATTATAAGGTGTCAAAAAAGTTAATAAGAAACCGAACGCTTCAAATTTTAAAACCTTTTAAACTTTCCAACTACTAAAAATGAATAATTTTTAAACTTTTGCATCAAATTATTGGAAAAAATTCTTACGTTTTCATAAAAATAATAATGGAAAAACTAATTCAAATCCATTATTTTTTATTTTATTTTAAAGCCAGATGTTCAGGGTGCGTATTGTTACAATACACCAAATTATATTTGAATTTTAAAAAAATGCTTGAGTTTCAGTTTACTTCAGAGAAAACATGAATAAGGGTTTTTTTTTATACCGATTCATATTTTTAACCTTGAATATTTGAATAAATAGTAATTAAAAATAATCGGATGCATTTACAGTTAACATTTACGCATATAAATAAATATAAAGGTAAATTTTTAATTTTTTTAAACATATTTGTTTATGCAAAATTTCTAAATATTTATTTTTTAAAGCTAACTGAAGAACAAGTAATTAAAATCTGGATATCTATTATAATTAACATTCAGAAAATATCCGGATTTTCATACTAAACTAGGAATTTTATATTAGAAATTGTATTTGAAATTTCAGAAAAAAATATTTATGTATCGTGCACATACTCAGTTAAAAATTATTTACCATAAGTACTAACAATTCTTCGAATAAAATATTAAATTAAAATTTTAACATAAGAATCTTAAGCATTTTAATGCATTTCGTAAATTTCATACAATTCGGTTAAAACTGTATGTTAAGAGCAAAAGTTATGCTGAAAAATTTGATGAATATGCAATAAATTTTTAAGTAGAAGCAATACTGAGAAGCTAAAACACAGGAATGGAAAATTATGATCATATCTATAAGAGTTTTTGAAATATCTGTTTTAAAATTCAGAAAAATCTCTGCATTAAGTTATACTTAATATTAATTAAAAAGTCAACATAAATATAATGTAATGTTTGTTTGAAGACGCGTTCATGTACTATTAAAAAAATTATAAAGGGCATTGTTGCGAATGTTAAGAATTTCAAATAATTTTAAATTCAGATTTTAACAGATTGACGTAGAAGAAAAAAACGAACATCTAAATACATGATGCAGTCTGCAATACATAACCTTGATAAACAGAAGACGGCATTTTCACTTGCTAGAGCAGAGCTGGTTTAGGTAGGGGTGAGCTGGGCAAAAAGTGAGGGCCCAGCGGTTTTGACGGGTGCCGCACAAGAAATTGCAGTTTTCGGGAAAAATCATAATAATTACAAAATACAAAAATAAGTCTTGCAGTTTTTTCATACATTTTTATTAACACGAATTGGGAATTGATTTCTAATATACTTTCTCCTCAGGGGGCTCGCCTTCTTTAGGTGAGTACGGGTGTCACAATCCCGAGGTGCCCTAGTGATGTTTTCCTTTTTCCACGGGTTTACTGTCTTTGGTAAACACGAGCTTCACGAACCCGGGGTACCCTAGTGATCCTTCTCTATTTTCGACCCTCTTTCTTGTCATTCAATTCATTCTTTCTTTCTCTCTTCC
>BMAO01020960.1:0-59853 GCA_019973975.1 Trichonephila clavata | reverse complement strand
AACTCGAATAAAAAAAAAGATTGATATTTTCAAGATATTTGTTTGAAGAAAGTATGAAATATATATGAATCACAAAGCGGAATGTGTTTTTTCTGAAATCTATTTGTAAGGAAAACTTGTCTGGTGAGGATTTTTAATGCAAGAACACATGCCACATTTATATTACAAGTCGATGTTTTCGCAAGATAGTAAAAAATTGGTTTCAAAATGAAAAAAAATTGATTTTTTACATGCCTTATGTTAGGATTAAAAAATATATGAAGAATAAAGAGAATTACTTGATTTTTTCAAAATTATTGGATGTAATTTACTTATGGCTGTGTGATTAAATCGTACACTATCACCCCAAACATTGATATATCAGATGAATTGGCAAAATGTGCAGCTGGTAAATTAGTACATATTGAACAAAACGAATAAAATGAAGTTACACGAGTATGGTTAACTTTTGAGAATTCACGAAAAGTTGGTGAAAAACTTCGACGAAAAGCTTCCAGTTACGTTGCGACACATAATATTGATAAACATGCCATCCCAATAGAACGCAAAACATCTACCATTGCCATGAATAATAACAAAACAATTAACTCAAAACGAAATAATTTTTCTTTAGTATCAGAATGTGCCATGACCATTCATAAATCTCTAGGTAGAACATTCAATGAAGTTGTTTATGAATATCAAATGATTCATTCTCTACCATTACTATATGTTGCTCTATCACGAGTTACCAGTACTGAAGGACTGTACATAGTGCCAAAAGACAATAAAAATAGATTTTATCATGGTCGAAAAAAGGATACATCGATCATATCTTTACAAGGTGAATTTCAAGGATTATCATTGAACACATTGTCAACAATAGGAAGAACGATTCTTGATTTCATAAATGACAGAAAAAAGTTGTCCATGGTTACTTTCAATTGCCAAAGTTTTAGAAAACACGTGTCGGACTTGAGCGATCCAGTAATTGATTCAAACAATATTTTGTTTCTATCAGAAACCTGGTCAAATGACGATGGAATGTTGACATCCCGAATCTTAGTTGTATTGCGAAATTTAAGCGTAAACATGTTAGATAAGCAGGAGTGGCAATTTATTAGAAATAAAATGATGTCTGTGCTACCGTCAACCATGATGCCTGCCCATACCATTACTCCCCTTGATAGAAAAGGATGTATTTCCGTTATGTTTCTTGGTTCAAAACGTGTTCCACGTTCTCTCCATATCGTTACCCGCCGAGAATCACAACTCAGATTAAACCGGGACACGTCACATTGGCCCACTCTCCCACACTCCAATGTTGATGTTTCAAACTCCTGTTCAAACGAGCGCGTTTATGCGCAGACGTGAGGGGAATGCTGGTCTTCTGGCATACAGGTCAGCATGATTGTGTCTCCTGTAAACAGTTTGTCTGGAAATTCGTATTCCTGTGGCGACTGTGAGCGCCGAACCCAGTGCTCTGGCAGTATTGCCCCTCTGACGTCGCGCACTTATTACAAGATATCGGTCTTGGCGAGGGGTTGTGACTCTTGGTCGACCTGGTACTGGTTGTCGGGTAACATCTCCCGTTCTTTGAAACCTTTGCCACAGTCTTGGATCACAGACTGGTCCACATTCAGAATTCGAGACAATTCGGTTGATGATCGTGAGGATTCCAGCATTCCAACGATTCTTCCTTTCGTAAACATGTATAATTGGCATCTTTGTGCCATCATTCACCTTGTTTGATGGTTAACAACGTTCCTTCGCACAGCAGTTGCACGAAACTTGTATGAACTGCCTATGCTGCGTGAATCGTTTATCCGCGTTCCGACATGCCCCGGTGTTTCGCGCAGGACGTAGTCGACTGAAAGTTTTGCATAAACCCAATTTTTCTTCTTCACCCAATTAATATCCGCAAGAAATTTAGAACAATTTTACGAATATTTACTCCCTGTTTTTCGCATTTTACGATTTATGCTTAACTTTTGGACACCTGTGTACATGTATATATTATATTCACACACACATACACACACACACACACGCACACACACACACACACATATGATGGAGATTCTTTAGATGGAGCTAAAGAAGTTTTACTTCAGTTGTATAGTCTAAAGCACACTCGTCATTTTTTTAAATGAGTTTTACATCATTTCTACGTTTATTATACTATTACTCCTGTATTCGAGAATGTATAGTATATTTATAAAGGTAGTACTTATATATTATCGCAACCTATTGGTGACATTATATGAAACGAAGTTCCTGTTGCCAATTCAGCGCGTTCGACACATAGAAAATCGGGTTGCCTACTTGGCGAGTTATTAATAGATTTGGTGATTGTTGCGATAATACGTAAGTACGTATGTATACATGGAATATTAAAAGTAATCTAATTAAATATTCCTTAAATGTATATTACGTTGATGATGGTAGAGTTTTAACACCCACTACAGGTTGGCAATGTGGTTTGGATAAACAATGTATATATGATTAGAGCTTACAACAAAAATATATTGAGAATAAACTGTTCCCTTTTTTGTGAATTTTGGTTTACTTATTTGGCTGATTATGTTAACCTGGCATGTTTTTTACGCATCCCAGTAAACCTATCTGGAAATTCTGGATAATGATAAGTCATTGAGTTTATCAAATGCATTAGCATTTCTATAAATACATTTATGCTCTTTTCCAATTTATTCTGAAGAACAAAATACAATAAATTGAATCTTCGTCAGCCGTCAATATGGCTAACGGTAATCTTTGCTTAAATATGCGTAGCTTGAAAATATTATCTATTTCACAGTTGCCAGTTGACTTCACTTATTTATTTATTAACGTTTCTTTTACCTTTTTCTGTCCGATATGATGGTTTTTCCTCAACCAAGTCGCTAATGCGAAATCAAAATTAATAAGCATCAGGCTTCATTATCTAGCACGATAACTTTTTACTGGAGTTTTGAGGTTCAAACTGTAATTTAAAGGCTATTAATTTCTCAACCAGAAACACAAGCCTAGCAGATTAATTATTTAATTAAATTTTCTGGTACCTCTTTTTGAATAATTTTAAACTTTAGTTAACATAAGACATTACATGTTTATATATATATATAATACTAATTATAAAAAAATTAATGTATCACAATATTTTAACCCCAAATTTTAAAATATTTTCATCGGTTTCTTACTTAAATGTGAACTGCGCGGTTGAATATTGCTCGAAAAGTTGTTGTTTATTATCTATTTGATTAAAAAGCGTGTTCCAAATTTCCAAAAGTTTTATAGTTTGAACTATCGTTAGATGATAAGGGAATTTTGAAGTGATGCCGTGCTTATTGAAACTTTATATCATCCTAATTTAAAATAATTAATCAAATTTGATGTCCTTATTAATGAGTCATGGAATTTTGTACCAACCAGAACTAATCTAGGTGAAATCCTTTTTCTGATTTTTTTTAACTGTATCTCGAATGCTTTTTCAAATTCTTATAATATCTAAATTTGAAATTTTTTTTCTAATATTTCGCATAAAAATAAATTTTTACTATATATTTAAATTTTATAATTGTTTACGGCATAAAATATTATAGATAATAATTTTTATTCATTTTTTAAAATGAAAATTGATAATTCTAGTTTAAGCTTTCAATAACCGTTTAATACGTAGCTTTCAAAATATTAATAAAAAATATACAATTACGTATTTATTTTTATAGTGGCATCAGATGTATAGTCTTTCATCTATTATTTCACCAGCACACTTTTCAGTTAAAAAGGTTAATTTAAAATGGCTTATTCTAAATTTTAAGATCTTTCTGTTACGTAAATTTATTTACTTTTTTTAAAAAAGGAAAGGTTTTTTTTTACCTACAACATTTTGTATTCGATTAAAATTCTGTGAATATTTTTAAGATGGCATCTGATAAAGGTCTTCAGACCAAATTTGAACTCTTCTGTAAATCAGTAGGGGAAACTGAAAAGAAACTCTCTTTAGAGAACGTCAAGAAGTGGTTTAGACAAGCCGGAATCCTTGGAGATCAAAAAGAAGTTAGTGATTCCGATGTTTCTAAAGCTTTCTCTGAAGTGGCAAAAGAAAAGCAAGCAATAGATTACTCAGAGGTAAAAGAGTTGATCGGAAGTCTGTGTATGCAAAAGGCATAGATCCACAAGCGTTAATGCGAAAACTTTCTGTTCTCCTCAAGAAAGTGGAAGCCCATCTGAAAAAAGTGGGGGTCCTACGGAAAAAGTGGGGGCCTCCGGAAAAAAGTGGGGTCCTCACGAAAAAAGTGGGGCCCACCTGACAAAAGTGGAGGCCCACCTGACAAAAGTGGAGGTCCACCTGAAAAAAGTGGTGGCCAGCCTGAAAAAAGTGGTGGCCCACCTGAAAAACCTGGGAATCCACCCCACAAAGTGGAAATCCACAGCAGCAAAGAGGGAATCCACAGCAACAAAGTGGGAATCCACCAGGGAATTCACCCCAATAAAGAGATCTTAATATGCAATAAGTTGCTTCATGTAAAACTTTATATTTTCTAAGTTTAAATAAAACTACATGAACACAATGGGTTTTATTATTTTATCTAATAATCAAAATGAGAGAAAATAAAATATTCTTTCACAACCAATTTTTACATTTCTGAGTTCGTAACATTAAAATTTTAATAAAATTGAAGGAACTAATTGGGCGCATACGTATTATCGCAACGATCGCCAACTCTATTAATAACTCGCCATGTTGGCAACTTTGATTTCTTATGAGTCGTACACACTAAATTGACAACCAAGTGCTTCGTTCATATAATAGGTTGCGTTAATACGTAAGTACCCTAAATTGATATCGGAACACGCGCTACCTGCTTTATCATGAAATCGCGTCAAATAGGTATATGGTAGACAGTATAATGTTATCGTATTATAATGTTGTCACCCCAAATTAGCAAAATATTACCACTATTTGTGTACACCACAAATCAGTAGTGTTCCAATATTAAATTAGTACCAAATAAAAACCAACTTCCAGAAACCAGAGAAGTATTTCTTATTCCGACATAATAAGCAAAAGTTCATGTACTTAACGTATTCACCCGTTCACGAATAAATTGGGGAAGACTTTGAAGATTACGCCAAAGTTTACTTGCAGAAATAAGTAGTTAAAATTACCTTTCATTACTAAATTCAAATATATATTAATAATAAAACCCAGTTAAAAGCTAAATGAACGAAATAGGTACTTACGTATTATCGCAACCTATTGGCAGCGTTACATGAAGCGAAGCACGAGATTGCCAATTCAGCGCATACACACATGCGAAATTGGGGTTGCCAACTTGGCGAGTTATCTTGAAACTTGGCATTGTTGCGATAATACGTAAGTACCCAGAATATTTAATAACTACATTATTCAGGTAGTGTATCTTAACTATTTTTAAATAGATATACTGTACCCGTTACTATTTAGAGAGATTGATTTGTATATATATATATATATATTCTTTGGAAATACTCAGCTACATTTACTTCCTTGAATAAAAGTCCTAAATTTTAATCAGTTTTTGCAAAAAATACAAGAGGACATACAAGATCATATCTTCGAATTTCCTCAGGAATGATTTTTTTTATTTTCGGCATTATATCACTACATTTAACGATGGTTTTGATTTGGAGAAAACGGTCGACAGTGTAATGGGTCGTATACATGTAAATATATTCTTGACTAGAATACGACAGGGTTAAATAACCTACAGGATCAGAAGAATGTAATCACGAATAGGTGATAAAAACCAATTTTATAAGCTGTATTTAATATTGAATTCTGATAGTAATCAGTCAAAAACATCATCAATAATATCACACTCGTAAATGTAGCTTGGAAGGGGTACCTATTCACAAACGCCTATCTAGGAATGAAATTTTCTTAAGCATTTTGACTATGTAACGAAAAGGAGCCAGTGAAAGGCAAGTTATTGAACAAAAAAAATATGCTGTATATACAGTTCCCATTCTTAAAGTTTTAATACGAAAATAAGTTGTACGTCACTATCAAACTTTAAAAAAACATTTTAAGTAAGAGATTACTCACACCGCGTTTTGCTGCTATATTTGTATGAAATAATTCATTTTCAATCTTTGTACTTATAATACCATTTATGTCTTATGCTTCCCTTATATAAAACTGGAATTTTTGTAATGCAATAACTCTCCTATCGAATAGAGGCTCTGATGCCGTTAAATATGTAGTGAATAAAATTTTTTCATATTGATGTAGTGAGGAAGTTTGGAAGAAGGGGTACACGCTCGGGTGTAGTCCTTGTTACTTTACTATGGTTCAAAATTGCGACATCTGTCGTCTATAAGTCTGGTGCTCCTTCAAAATGCGAAGTTAATAAGTAATTAGCTAATTAAATTTGGTTCAGCTTATCAATTTATCTTGAATACGTTCCTTGAAGCATCCCTGTCTTTATTATATTCTGCAGGATATGAGTTAAATGAAATAAGCACTCAAACATTGCTACTTATATTGAATTACCCTAAGCTATCTCTTAGGAATATATCACACGTAAGCAAACAAAGTTTATCTTCAGCGTTGATTTCAAAATGAGACTATATGTACTCTTGCAAAAGTACTGTTCACTCTCTCAATGGAATTAAAAAAAATTCTTATGATGAAAGATTGTAGTTTTAAAAAAGATGACGCAAATTTGGAATAAAACATTGATTATTTAGTCTGAATCTTGATAAAACTGATCAATTAGAGCGGAAAGTAGGAGGTATAACTCAAATGTCAAACGTTAAATACAGGAAGGGATGCATCATCATATGAAATAAATTAACTCAATTCACCCAATGTGTTGTGTTTTTGCCTACAAATTACAATAAAAATTTACTTTTTGAAAAAACTTTGATTGCTAAAAATAATACTTTATACATTAAATTATCAGGGTATATTCTACAAATATATTATAGTTTTTCTTAAAATCTATTGAAAAACTTATCTTGTCTGATCTGAGTTTGAAAGGGATGGTATTGCCTTTTTATATGTTCCAACGGTATTTTAAAGTACCACTAGAATCACATTACTATGAAAAATATTCTCTTTATCTGTTACGTTTTAGGATTAAAACTAAATAGTACCCTCTATTAACAGCAAATGACAATAGTATGAGACTGAAAACCATTGAGAAGGGAAAATGTTCCGTCGTTTGGCTCATTTTAGCTACCATCTTGGGTGAAATGTAATATGAAATTTCTACGTAAAACATATTAAAGCTTTCACTGGTAACTCGAATGTATATTTTTTTCTTATGTAATAAAACCTGCGAAGCCCTTGTTTGTAAAATTTTGAATAATGTAAGCATTTTCTTTTATTTTCAAAACCTATCTTGAAGTAGTTATTTTAAGTACCGTTAGGACAAATCAGTAATTACTAATGCAGAGCGTTCGATGTTAAAGATTAAACAAAAAGTGGAACATTCGGTGTTGTGTTCAAAGAATTTTCCTTTAATGTAACAACTATTTATTAATTTTAGAAAAGTTACACAAAGACAAGACATATTGGGAACAGAAATAATAAGTCGTCGCTAGAGGTTGCTTCAGCTACTTTGTACAGACAATTACAGTTATTATAACAAGAGGGTTTATTGTTGTGAATTATGGACCAGGTGCTCTGAGTGGGTGAAGTGTAGTTGACACCACCCTCAGAACCCACGTGGTCTATCTCAATGGAAACCATATGTAACGGATTCTGTCTCAGTTAGAATCTTGAACTTGGCTTCAGCATAACTAGATGTGCTGATGTTTTCTCGTAATTCTTGGCTTCGGCGTACAGGTGCCGTTGTTTACTAGGATTTTTATCTTGAATATTAGAATTCTCTTTAGTTTCTGTTTAATTAATGTAATGGTTTAATTTGTGCTAAAGATTGTTAAGCTTATTGTTGAAAGTTATTGTTACCAATAAATTCAGGAAAAGACAAATCTAAGACTCCAGAATATTATTATTATTATTATGTTTATAATACCATACACACACGCAACTGTATTCACCAATATTTATACTACTGTATTTAGTTTTTGCTTATTTTTAAGTTCTGTCGTTTCGATAGAGTTATTATATATACCTTTTTGCTTAAGAATCGAAGAATAATTGTTTTGCTGTTATAATATTTTTAAAAATAAATTTAATATTTCTTTATTTTTATTTTTGATCACATATATTTTTGTTTCTTGCATAATGTGAAATAATAAGCGAGCATGTTTTATGCTTAAATAAATTTAATGTTGCTTGTGAAATGGGTATTTATGTTTCCTCCCATCTGATTATTGCCCGTCTTACTTGAGACATGCTTTTAGAATGCTCGATCTAACAAAAGAAGCTGTATCATTCTTCAAAAAGTAGTGAAATAATTTCCCCTTTAATTTTTAGTTATGATTTTAATTATTTTGTAGTAAAAACCTTCTTAATCAGAACAATAGAAAAAGCAATATACAAGAAAAAATCCCTAATATAGTTATTAAGTTTCAATTGAATTCCAATTACGACTCTGATAAAAGTTTTGCTTAGTGAGATTAAAATAAAACTATACCTTTACATTGATACCATTAAGATACCATTCTTGCTCGAATCAATTCCGTTGAATTAAAAACCTGTAAAAAAATTACATCATTAGTTATAGTAAAATACAATAGCATACAACTATTAAGACAAATAAGATTAAAATTTCAAAATTTATTTTTCAAATACATTGATATAAAACGAGAATTTCATCCGAGGTTACTTTAATTGCTTTGAAAATCTTTTAAATATTTAGAATATATTTACGCCTGAAAATAAATGCGTATGTTCTGCTACATTTTCATAATAAATTAACTTTCAAGAAAAAGAACAGACATTTCATAAATTTACATGAACGAATATGGAATACCCTCTAGGCAAATTTGCTTAAAATGACTCAGTATTTTCCATGTATAATTTACGTCAATACGTTGATTTAATCTATATTTTTTGATAACAGCATTCTACAAACATTCTAAACATATAATTGTATACCATTACAGTTATTTATAAGCTATACACTTGTTATTGTTTTAGCTGCATGTACATTTATTTACCATACTATAGACAAGTCCTAGTTATACATTTTTTGCTAAAGATAATAAAAACTAAACTTTTCATTCAAATGAAATTTCAATATTTTTTAGGAATTTTGAATCACAGGCATATTAGCTGTTAAATCCACTGGATTTTGTTGTAAGAAAAAAAACTAAAACATTTGCAGTATTCATGGCGTTTTTGCATTGAATTAATATCGTTTTATGATGGAAATTTGTAAACGAATTTTATAAATGTGAACTGATGTGAATGAGATCTGAGACAGTATGCCATTTTTCCAATTACTAATTTATGCAATCCTATCCCTAGAAATCTGTAGAATGGCCCAGGGTGGAAAGAGGATTTTAACCTAAATACACATGCGTTTCCGCACCATTGAAGACAGCAATATATTACTAATTTCCGAAAGAATTAATCATAATTACATATACCTCAATCAATTTCACCAAATCAAAAGATGACGTCAATTTAAAAATGTCACCAAATGTTGTTATTATTATTATTATTATTATTATTATTATTATTATGTTTGAACATACACAACAATTGCTTTTAGCTATTGACCAGACATAAGGGTGTTTAACTACTTATTTGATTCGACGAGCCGGCTGGGTAGCGAAATTGGTTTGGTGCTGGTCTTGCAATCCAAGCTTGCGGGCTCAACCCCGGCCCAAATAGGCGGAATTTCGTGATTCAAAAATCCATATCATGTGATTATGTGGCATGTTAAGGGACCTTAGAGAGTGCTTGTTTGGTTTAGCTGATCTGGGCAAAATTAAAACTTCTAGTACCATTACGCATTGTCAGAGCTCAGGTGCCTTTGGGGAGGAAACTGTGTGTCAAAATTGCATTGTGGTGATTGGTGTTCAGCTATATGGTGCCTCACTTAAAAGTGATACCAACTTCCAGGAAATGTACTAGGTTTGCAATGGTAAATACCAATCAGCAGCCCCAAATTATAATGATGCATAACTGATGCAAAGTTATGCATCAGTTATAATTTGGTATCAGCAAATTATAACTGATGCTTGGAACAGAAAACAGTTCAAATACAAGTGGTGTATCTTTTAAGTGTTTCCGTTTTGTTGTTTCTTACGCCAAATGAAATTGTTATTTTTTCTACATCTCTGAAGAAACAAAAAATTCTCTTTTTATAGAGAGAAATATTTTTCTTTTAAAAAATGTTATTTGTTTCAGTTATGTTTAGCGATAAAGTATTTCTGTAATCCTTATTGAATTTGGAGATTGATTCTAATCAATACATGAGTTTCAAGTTTTTATTTCCGGTTTGGAAATATTTCTTTTAGATTCCTTCCACAAACATTTTCTTGAACATCTGTAAATGTTTGGATATTTCTCAAAAGAATTCAATCTAATAACATCAACTAAAATATAGCTCTACAAAAGTTAAAAAGATGAGAATAAGAAAGCTAAGTTCTGTTTAAGAAAATATATAAAATTAAAGTATTCATGATTAGCAAACAATATATTTATTAGAAGAAAATAATATATTTAAACTTAGATGATGACTTTCAGTTCTTCATATAATTTGTCTGTCAAAAACTTTACTTAATCATAGGATTAACTCCTAGTTTTTTCTTGTTTAGTGATCTATATTTCATTCCAAAAACTCTTTTTAGTATTTGAAGCATTCCATGTCAGCAATATATTATTGGTAATTTTTTCAATACCTGAATTGACAAGTTTTTTCTTCGTAAAAAACATAGCTAGTCAAATATTGCTTAAACAGAAATTGCATTAAAAATTAAAAAAAAATATTATAACTTTGCAGTAGTTTTACGATTTTTAGTTGAAATATTTATAGAAAAATTAGGTTGATCTTCACTAAAAATTTATTCCATGCTAGAACTTTTTCATAAAAATTAATATACGAGGTAGGATTCAAAAGTTTCCGGACTGAGCCTGTAAAGTGAAAAACTTTTGCATTAGAGCCACTACTATAACATTTCTGTATCACTGCATTCTTCCTCTTTTCTAAAAAAAAAGAAACGAGCCTTATAGTAGTCGCATATGATGTGTAACATTTGACATGTTATCGTGGTAAATACGCCATAGTAACTTAAATCCTGAAAAAAAAAAGAATCGGCTATGATTGGAATGATTTTCTATCGAATAATTATAACTTTAATGCAAATTTTATTTAATTAACATAAGGAGTAATGCAATTTTTTATAAAAAAAAAATTATTCTTGTTCAATTTGGGGAAGAGCGGAGACTTGTGATAACTATGGTGTAATAGCTAGCTGAGAGCCTTGTCAATAGGTCACATGGATGGGTCGTGAATATTCCAAGTGTGACGTCAAAAAAACCTCAAAGTTGTTGCGATTTTAAAAAATTAAAATAGTTAAATAAAATAGTAGTGGCATCGTATCTCATCATCGTATCGTATATCTCGTGATATGACATAATATTATCGAACCTCCAAATATCAAGACCCTAGCTCAATTCCAAAATGGGAGCAAAATTTTTACCCAACCAGATAGAAATAACATTGGATATTTTAGTGCTGGAGCTCCCCTAGAGACCTACCAAAAGAGTGCTAAGTGGATAAATGGATGAGTCTCGCCTAGGGAAACCCGTGGTTCAAATCTCATACCAGAGACTCAAATACACATTTCAAGATATTACAGATTTAAAAAAGTTTAAAACGTTGAAATAAAATACAAGGAATAACCCTATGAGCAAGAAATTCGGTGAGAAAATACAATGGAGGCAGAGAGATCAAATGAGCTAGGTCCGAGTGGATTGAGAGGCTCAGGTGTCGAACTATTGGCAAAATGCTGTCCAGGGGGGCACCTAGGGGTGCTGTGTCCTTCTATTTCCGAACCAAACAGGTAGTATTATCGATCCCCCTAATATCAACCCCATATCATCCAATAAATGGCACCATATGACTAGCATAGGGATTGATATTTTAGTGTGTTAGCCCTCCCCTGCCTAAAACAGGTGATCATTAGTAAAAAAACCATAAAGGGGGGGGGGACAGGCCAATGTCGATCGACACCACCGCGCGCGCTTATTGGTCAAATCAAATAGCGCGCGCTTCCACGATTTCCTGTTACGCATTTCCGTCCCTTTTCGCGAAATCACTACCACAAATATCCAGCAACCGAGAGGAAAGATGTTACACATCAAAAAGTTTGTCCCAAATCACAATTTCGGTGGCTTGCCACGGCGTCGTATTTCCTAGGTGGATGTATTTAGTAGCCGGCGTTTAAAAGAATTTGCTTTTGTTGAACAGAGAATAATATCAAATTTTGTGTTGGGCTTGGAAAAGAGTGCTACGAAGACTTACGAAACGTTGAAACATGTTTAAAACAGTGATACACTATCGTAAACGCAAAATCATGATTGGCATAGACATTTCAGAAAAGGCAGTGAAATTTTTAAAACTACAAAATTTTCTGCACGTTCATAGACTTCCAGTACCGCTTAAAACAATGAGAAGTAAGTCAATAATGGGGATGAAAATTAAAACAGCGACTTTGCCACATCCTTCTTACTACTCTGATTTCACTTCCTGAAAATTCAGAATGTTTCTTAAACTGGCACGTAACTTGCAGGATCGTCCATTTCAATCTGCAGATGAAGTTAAAAGTGCATCGCTGGCTGAATTAAAGGATATGGCTAAAAATGAGTTCCAGAAATGTTTCGATAAACTTTACAAGCTATGGCGATAGTGTGCTGTTGCTCAAGGTTCTTATTTCGAAGGAGAATGTGTTTCAGCAACTTAACTGGTAATACAAGTGCAATTCGGATACTAACCACCGTTTGGGCGTGGCCCTGGAAGTACGGTTTGGAGCACCCTCAAATGAATGCACGAGTAATCTCTGATTCAGTAAGCTTCCAGTCAGCGAATGAGAGTATTGTAGGGCCAAGAGTTTGCTAAATTATAACGTGACAAAATGTGTGCCGCCATAGAAAACCCTTGAAATGTAAGGTGCGAGGAGTGATAAGATTTCTAAGGGCAAAACAACTGTCAGCAGCGGATATCTATCGTGAATTATGTGCAGTTAACAGGACAAACACTTTGAGTGAAGGTGTAGTGCGTCAATGGATACGCTTTTTCAAGGACGGAAGAGCCAACACCCATGAGGAATCAGGAAGTAGAACGTTGTCTGTAGTGTGCTGATTTCATCTGATTATCATCTAATCACTGCAATGAAGAAGTAGCTTGGGGGACAGCATTTCGCTGACGAAGAGGAAATTAAAAACGCTGTGACATTGGTTTAAATCGCAAGCGGCCGCTTTTTATAGAGAAGGAATTGATAAATTGGTAAAACGGTACGACATGTGCTTAAATAATGGGGGAGACTATATTGAAAAATAGAGAGAGAGGCGAGTTGTACACCTTTGATATGTAAATAAATTTTTTCCCTCTCTGTCCGAGTTTGTTTTTTGCAGCGATTCGGAGGTTACTTTCCGAATTGGCCTCGTGTATTTTAAGTTATAGACTCAATCCGGGAACTTTTGAATCATACCATGTATATATTTTTAAAGGTATTTGTTCTTATTCCTTAGTAGAGATGCTGCTTATACGAAAGTAAAACCTTCTCATAGCTATATACGAAATCTAGATGATGAGGTAGAATTTTTGGCTGCCGCTTTTATTTAACGTTTCCATCAATCGACAACAACGACTGTAATATACAGTTGGGCCTATATTTAACGAAGTCGCTAAATCCCGAACAAACGTTATGTGGAAAATTCGTTAAAAAAGATTCATATTTTAATATGTTTAGATACCACATAAAACAAAGTTTAAATTCATTAATTCTATATATTATTAAAAAAAATAATCATTCACACTTGTTTTTGTAAATTAATATCTATTTATTTTGAATATTTTACCCATCAATAAAAAATCTACAAGAAAAACAAGAAGAAAATAAAACATTGTCCAGGAATGCACTGTATTTTCAACTTTAAAGAATAATTTTATATTTAAATTAAGGAATTTTAATGACACTCACACACATTTTCTAATTTTAAGCCTACTAGTAATTTTAATCATACATTATTTTATTACCAGTAATTTTAAACATTCATTACCACGTGCGTCTTTAAATTTTATTGCTCATAGAATCAATCCTTTTTATTTGAAAAATTACGGCAACCTGATTGGTTTAGGTAAGTTAGGCATCTGGTAAAACCAGTTCATGGTCATTGATCACCATAAAATGTGTTAAAAGAGAGAATAATTTGAAATGTCCAGAAATATTTTTAAAAGTGAGAGAAAAAAAATCGAATCATTAGTGAAAAGTTTTGAAACAGGAAATGTACTTCGCTATTTGGAGATTATTTTACGAAGGAAGTAGTAAAGAGTTCTTGGCTCCCGGAAAATGTTCGCAAAACAGAGGTTCATAAAATGGAGATCCGACTGCGTTTAACAAGTGTAAGGTCTCTGTTTTATCGCATTTGCATAATATGGAAAAAAATGGAATATGCAAAACTAGATTTACACTAGACTATAGATAGTTATAAAATCATATATCTACTATCTACATTATACTTGTAAAATAAATTCAAATATAAGACATATATAAACAAGTAGCAGGGATAAAAATTATTCAATATTTTTATTTTTTTGTTTGTCATGACTCACGTTGTTTCGCAATATTTGTAAGTATCGGAAGTATTTTATAATAAATGTTGTTGTTGTTTCTTATCCCACTTTACCGACAGAAACATCTAGATCAAGTCCATGAACCCGTGCGTTTTTAAGCAATCAAGAACTGTAGTTGGACTTTAGAGCAGCTGGCTCTTATGGCATCCAATACAAGCCAAGATGTAGGCAGGAGCGGCTTGGTTCACATTGCATTTCGGACAAGGAGGGTAAACTTTAAGACCATCCACATGCCATTGAGCTCGAGTATGTCCACTTCGTAGTCTAGCAAGAGTAGTCTCATCTGGCCTACTGCTTGTCCCATGTAAAGCAGCACCAGGGCGATTTCCTTCATACCATTCATGTACGGGGGCCTGCCTCCAAGAGGAACTGATATCTTGTTTGACCCGGGTAGCAATTTCTGAAAAAGTAAGGCAGCCACCATGTGTAGAATCTTTATGGCTGCCCTCGCGGGCCAAACCATCTGCAATCTCATTCCCATAGACATTCACGTGCGATAGTAACCACTGTGTGAAAAAAGATCTTAACATTAGCATTCAAGCTATTTAATAGCTGGATAATACTCGTTGTCGATTTTATAATAATAAATGTTTGAAGTTATATATGTCACGTGAAAAAAAATGTGGGTACGCATTTCCTTAAAAAAGTTAAGTTTTGTTATATTGCATAAAGTTTCAGCAGCAACAATTTCAAATCTCAGATTTTGGTAGACTTTTATTATAAAAATTGCACAAAACCCATAGCGAATTTCTGACAAAAGCTTACTACAGTTTCTTTTTGAACGGTAACAAAGCAATTTGATTGTATCAGACATGGCAGACAAAGGACTGCAATCAGCTTTTGACAACTTTTGCCAAGTGACGGGATCAAAAACCGGCAAACTTCCCATTGAAAATATCTTAAAATGGTTCAAGCAAGCCGGGGTTCTTGGTAAAGATACTGGAATTACAGATGCCGATGCAGATGAGGCTATCATGAAAGCTTCGGAAGACAAAAAGACAATGGAATTTATAGAATTACAAGCATGTCTTGAAGATGCCGCTAGGAAAAAAGGGATAGAGCCTAAAGAACTCATGGATAAACTTGCTAATTCTGGTCCACCAAAAGTAGGTGGTTCAATTGCAGATGCTGGGAAATTTGAAACAGCACCAAAGAAGTAGTAGTATGTTCTGTCAAAACATTTTAATCACACATTTGATAAAGAATATTATTCTTTCTGTCATATTTCTCTATACATTTATATTTGAACTTTACTTATATTTTCCTCATTTCTTCTTAAAATATATACAAAAGCATAAGGTTGTGGAATGGAAACATCGTTAAATTCAAAACTTAAAGTTTGTAGAAATATTGTCAAATATAAACCTACTCATGTTTTGACTTATTATACTTAAGGTAATTGGTACTCATTCGATAGTGGTACGCTACGGGCTTTTCCGCCAAATAGTAGTAAAATTTGGTACTTACGTACTATCTCAACAATCGCCAACTCTATTAATAACTTACCAAGTTAGCAACCTCGATTTCCTATGTTTCGTACGCGGCTGAATTGGCAACCATGTGCTTCGTTTCATATGTCGCCAATAGGTTGCAATAATTCATAAGTACCTAAAATTTCGCAAAGTAAGGACAAAGTATGAGTAACTTAAACATTTTTCTTTCTTACTTAACACAATTTCTAATATTTTTCATGCTATTATGAATATTTAAGGTTCTTTAGTGTTATACCGTCGAACAATTTCGTCAAATCAAAGACGCCGCCAAATGCCACGATATACAACGAATAGAGGAAACTGTCCCAATGAAAGTTCGAATATGCTAATGATAACGATGACAGCATTTGGTGAAACTTTTTGAATTGGTAAAGTTTTCATTTGGCGAAATTGTTTCATGGCATAACACGTAAATACAGTTTTTAAACTGCATAATAATTTACGGTGGTACTTTTGGGACTAAAACTTATCTGACTAAAAATAAATAAAATTATATGAAGTATAATTTTAATTTATTTAAACATCCATACATAAGAGAAATATCGAATACTCAATGCATGAAATAAATTGTGAAAACATAATTTAAAAAGTAAAGATACTTTTCCAACACGTTACTTCATATGAAATTAGGTACTTATATATGTATTATCGCAAACTATTGGCGACATTACATGAAACGAAGCACACGATTGCCAATTCAGCGCATACGACACATGCGAAATTGGGGTTGTCAAATTGGTGAGTTATCTTGAACGTTGGCAATTATTGTGATAATACGTAAGTACCTGAGAGTACTATGATTAGGCTAATTAGATGAAATGTTATTTATTATTTATTTCAATATTTTTGTTGGCAACAAATATTTAGTTTTGTGAGTCACTGTTTAAAAATTAGCCTACTCAAACTTTAGATACCAGGCAGCTGATATAAATATTTGAATTACCCCCCCCCCCATACCAGTTAAATTTTTAGACCTATTAATTTTAAATATTTGCTAAATATCTTATTTTAGACTAAAATTTTTAATTTAAAGCAATCTTTTATTTTCCCTCAATATGGCATCAGATAAGAATTTTCAGGCTGCCTTTGAAGTCTTTTCCAAAGCGGAAGGTGGAAAAGATGGTAAGCTTACTGTTGACGGATTGAAAAAATGGTTCAAGCAAACAGGATTGATCAACAAGGATACTGGAATCACTGACGGCGAAGTGGAGAAGGCTTTCGCAGCAACAGCAAAAGACAAGGAAGGTATGACTTTTTCAGAACTGAAGGAATGTGTGGGGCGTATCACAAAAATGAAGAAATTAGACCAAAAAGAAGTTTTAAATAAACTTGGAGAGGCTGGCCAAATGAAGAGTTCTGAAGCAGAAAAAATGTGAAAATTATATTCTACACAATAAGATTACCTTCTGAAGATGTAAAGATTATTATTAAGTAAAAGAAATTAATATGTACTTTTTTGAAGTAATTCTTCCTTTTTGGTTGGATTATTTTTAGAGCATATTTTTTACTTGAAACTAATTTATTATCATACTTCTATATCATTTTTAACGTGATTTCGAAATCTCGCCTGGCAGGCCTTTGGCGATAGCTTTTTTATCCAAAACGGCAGCTTATCATTGTAAAGACGGGAAATTAAGGGGAAAAAGTGTTGACACTTGATGAATCAAATAAATACAATAGACATACATACATCAGAAAAAAAGGGTACTTACGTATTATCGCAACAATTGCCAACTCTATTAACAATTCGCCAATTTGGCAACCCTGATTTTTATAAGTCGTACTCACTGAATTGGTAACCAGGTGCTTCGTTTCATATAATGTCGTCAATAGGTTTTGATAATACGTAAGTACCAAAAAAAGTCACCTATAATTTTACATTACACATACTACATTAATTGCAGATACATTATTTGGGGAAAGCGATGCTCTGTGAATATGTGAACACTAGGAAAAAAGAACGTGATAATTCAAGCAATCTTTTCTACTTTAATCAGAACACAGATTCTATTAACACATCCAAAACATAGTTGTTCCAATGTACGATCATCATTAAAAAATTCCGAGTTCCCTATAAATTTCATCTCGAACATGGAACCCTTACAAATTTTTTATCAGTAGAAAAGTAATGGAAATTCGCCTTTTACTACCAATTAAAAAAAAATTATACCGAATTCATTAATAAGCCTGGCAGTCAAATATACATTGTAAAATCTGCAAGAAGAAATTCGGCTGTCCAGTTTATCATTACAGTTTTACTCTGGCATTTTCATATTTTATTCACACATTTACCATTTCTAAAAGCGGCTGAAATGAGCGAGTTTGCAACTTATTTATATCTGTGATCAATTTCGTCAAATCAAAAACGCTCCAAATGCTAAGATATGCAGCGGTTAGGGAAAAACAGTTTCCGTGCACGTTCGAACACAGTAATATGGACAGTATTTTGCGACATTTTTTGAATTGGTGATCTCTTTTGGCTTGACGGGAAAACTTAATTAAAAATCAAAATGAAATTCATCGAAATAAAAATCCACACTCTTAAAAAGCAAAATAGACTAAATTTTAGAATTAGGATAACATCCCTCCCCCCATTAATATTTAAATTCAGAACTTTCGTCTATAAAAATTATTCTCAGAAATAATTACTCCGATGTAGAAAATTCCAATTAATGTAGACGCCAAATGATCAAATAAATAAAGCGACACCAAGCACACCATATGAAACCCTTTAATGATACAGCTTAACGTTCGAATCGGAAATGCTTAAAAATCTAAAATCATCGCTTTAGAATCACCAAGGTTAATGCGATAAAATGTAACGATCACATTATTAAACAACATAAATTGCTACATGATATAAATTAAGAACAAAAAAAAAATAGTGGTAGCACTCCAAAAAGCAATCAGAGTTACAATAAAGTAATAATTTAGCCCACACAACATGGCGAAATTTAGCAATATAGGTTACAATCCCTATAAACTATCCACAGCAATATAGGTTTTGCTATGAATTTTGTTGTCATAATATTGAATAGAAAAACGAATTATTGGATCAATTTCACACCATTTTTCCACCATCGTAAAAGGATTGAACTAAAGAATTTAACGATTATGTTTTATTTTGTTGAGATGAATATTTCATCTTAAATCTTATATCTTCATCTTACCAGTCAAAGCCTTTAGATCATAGGTTCTCAACGTTAGCGATAACGCCCCCTTGTGGGTGTTTGAGGCTTTCAGGGAGTAGTAAAAGACCCAGAGAAAATTAGGAGGCATTGAGATGACACGCGCGTAGGGGATTGTGTAGATTAACCAAAAAAGATTAAAAACACACGCTGATTATGTATTAACAAAAGTAAACTTTAATACTGTTTACCTTATGTTGATTGTATGTATTTAAATCATTTCTATATCACATGTAGGTAAATTCACATATTTCGGTAGTTCGGGAAGTGGATGAAAAACTTAAAAATTACATTACATTCAGACCTACATTAAATTGAATGATATAGAGCATTTTAATTTCTGTAGCGCGCGTGTTGTCTTTGTCTGTGAACAGTTGGAAACATATTTCGTCCACTGCATTTCATTACGTATATTATCCAAGAAACATAATTAAATATGTTAACCAGGAATTAACGTGATTCTTTAAAGGCTGAAACGGTCAATTTATATTCATTTTGAAAGCAGTAGTTTATTATGAATTACTTCGTATCATCAAAACAGGTAAGCTAAAACTTTTATTCCACTCTTTTAAATAAAGAAGAAATTCAGTAAAACGTTTCAATTCCAACAATATATCCTACCTATGACTAAAATATATAATATTACTCATTTAAATATATTTGTGGCCATAGATATTTCAGATTCGCAAATAAAAAAAAATGAAATTAAAAAAATCTATTTTCTTTTAGTAATGGGATATTTTTCAAAATTTAACTCTGGTTTTCACCATGTATGATGTGCACTCTTATTTCTCTAGAGAGGGAGGGGACTGTATCGAGAAATATTCACTAGAAAAGGGGCGGTATCGAAATATTTACTAGAAAAGGGGCGTCAGTTCAAAAAAGGTTAGGAACCTATGCTTTAGATTATAGGTTAATATTCGGGGGAAAGGTTTTTAGTAACCCAAAAACTCTTAATTTTTTTTTAAAAAAAAGAACAAGAACAAATATAATTTTCCCCCTTAAATTGTTTATACATACAGAATCATTACTCAATCTACGACATCACTTCCTATTGTAGTAAAAAATGTTGTTTCATAATTCTTTTTGGGTGAATATTTACATGAATTTCAAGACTGAGATTTGCTTTAGGCATATAGAGGGTGCTCATATACGTAGGCGAATTCAAAAGTTCCCGAACTGAGTGTATAACTTAAAAAATATTACTAGTTAAACTTCTGAAACACATCCTCCTTCGAATTAAGACCCTTGAGTAACAACACACTTTTTCCATGACTTGTAAAGTCATCGAAAAATTTCTGAAATCCATTTTTAGCCATGTCCTTTAATTCAGCCTGCGATGCATTTTTACTTCAATGCAGATTGGTCTTCGTTTAACATGCGGAGAACGGTATGCCAACACACCCTATGCATGCTAGGATCTTTAGTCAGTATCCATTTATACATGCGGCGGAGGATATCCCAACTGATTCTGCTATTGCTTGAAGCCTTTTCTTAACTACCGCAGAAACTTTTTCGATGTTTTCTGTGGTGCGGAAAGTCTGAAGCAGAGCGTTTGTCCTCTTTAATACTTTCCTTGCCTTCTCTGAAATGTCTATGCTACTTAAAAGCCTGCGTTCAAGAAAATGTATCACATTCTTACACATGCTTCCAAATTTTGGAAGTCCCTTCCGTTTTCCCAAACGAACATAAAATTAAATTCGCATTATCTGCTCAACAAACGCCATTTCTTTTAATCGCCGGTTATTAAATGCTCCCGCCTACAAAAAACGACGCCATGGTGACTCCCCGACCGCATGATTTGGAACAAACTTTTTTAGAAAATGGGAAGAATGCAATAACGCAGAAATATTATCGTAGTCGCTCTACTGCAAAAATATTCCACCTTATGGGCTCAATCTGGGAACTTTTGAATCCTACCTCGTAATTACTTCATAATCAAAATGTTAAAGCTTCCAAAAGAAGATCTAAACTAATTTTCTTAGCTTTCAAAAATATTATAAAGACACCAAATCACTTTTCCCACATATCTAAATCGAAGTAGTTTTAATTAAAACTCGTGCTACGGTGGCTAGCAATTTGAAATAAAAGAGATAAAATCTTTTCGAAGATCACCGATCAAAAAAGAACTTTATTCTACCAATTAATTCTGAACATAAACAATCGAACAGAACAACTCGTGTTGCCATTCGCAAAAAAACTAAATAGTCATACAATTTTATTACTAAAGTTGCCATCTGAAATTTAAAGTTTGTAATATGTAATTAAAAATAAATAAACAATATATTTTCACCACCTATGCTGCTATACTGTATTTTTTTGAAAATCTTATAGGTTCCTTTGTAACATCATTTTGTAACCTATGCACAACATACAAACAGTAGCCAGTTTAATTCCAATGTTTCCTAACATTTATGTGCTGTAAATAAAACTCACTAATGTGTAACGTCTTAGAAGTTCATCTTAATTTTATAGAGAAAGGCCGAAAGCAATAGAATTAGTTGATCAATGAACTCGTGATGGTAAATTACACATTTGGAACTCGTTTTCCAAGCAAGAAACTGTTTCTATTCAAGAAATCTTCAAACATCTTTCTTTAACATGAAATGTATTTTCAACTCTCGTATAGGACTTAATGATCTTGAATTGGGACTGAGTGAGAGTATATATTAACGTCGCACACACACTGTTCAGCTACACGAGGGCTTTATGATCTTGAATTAGCTGATACTCTGTTGTTGTTGTTGTTGTCGTATCCTTCCCGAAGGAAAGGAATGAAAGTTGAAAGAGCCTGTGAGACAGGTTAGACTTTTGACGATAGATGGTGACACCACATATCTCCACCTCCACAATTTAGGCATGGAAATGGAGGGGGAGCAGTGGCGCACACAAGGGGGTGTCCTGAGGTCCGGACCCCCAAAGCCTTTGAGTTTTTTTCGATTGATGATAATTCTATATATATGTAACGTAAAATTTAATTTAGTACTTGTAATTAACAATTTATTTATTTAATTAATTAATTAATGCTAATTATTAATTCAATAAATTATTTTTTACTGTTTTTTGTTAACAAAATCAACAAAATGAGTTAGTGTTGTCTTGAAGCATGCTACGAGTTGAGGGACTTTCAACCATGGACTCCCCCCCCCCTTGAAAACTTTTTGTTTGCGCTACTGAGGGGAAGGGAAATATTCTCTAGCCCCCTGCACTCGTGGTTTCTACTACGACCACCCACAAGACTTTCGGACCCACTGATTTAAAGAGCACGTACTCCGTGTGTACTCGAAGGGTATTTGGTGGCATTGGGCATCGAACCCAGGCCCTCCGGTCTGGGGTCCGATGCTCTAACCACTAGGCTACCCACGGCCTAGCTGACGCTCTATTTAAGGGAAATGCATCCTTCCTACAGGATTCAAATATTAGTCTAATCTTCTATAAAATTATTCAGAAATAAATCTTTCAAATCAGCATTACGGAAATACCTCTACGTTTTATTCCCGGTATGAGAAGCAACTACTTTACCATCAAGGGAGTCAGGGTCTTCCAAACTACACATTAAGAGTCTAATTCTTTATAAAGGGTAGGACATTACGATTTATAAATTTATGTGCAAGCTCCTACTTAATATTTTTAAAATTCTATCCGCTTTGTGACTAGAGGAATTTATCATTTCGTTAATGATCTTTTGAAGATATTTGAACTTGTGGTCTTGATACGTGACTATGCGGAATAACTCACAACAATAACCTTCGACCAAATACTATCAATCAGAAGAGTATTTATGTGAGTTAAGTAGTTAAGTATTTCATGTGAGATGGAATATCAGCTCAGATGTCGATCTCATCGATCAGAACACGGAGAACAAAATAGAAGGGTTTTAGCTTATTTAATCTGATCACTGAGTCGACAAAAAGAGAGGCATCTTGAAATTACCAATTTAGGAGCTTAAGTATTATACTGTCAACCCCAATTTCATCTAGTCAAAAGTTCACGCCAAATGCCATGACATACAGCCAATAATAGAAACCTTGGTACTTACGTACTACGCAACTATGCCAAGCATCACGATAACTAGCTCAAGATGGCAACCTCGATTTTGCATGTGTCTTACGCGCTAAATCAGCAGTCATGAGATTTGATCCATGTAATGTCGCCAATACGGTTGCGATAATGTGTAAATACCGAAACCTTTTATGGCCTCGTTCGAGCACAGTAAAAACGATGACAGCAAGTGGAGATATTTTTTTGAACTGCTGATGTCTTTTCGTTTGGCAAAATTGATCCATTATATAATACGTAAGTATCACAATTTAAAATCAATATTGAAGAATTACAAACAAACAACTTCACAGGCAAGTAATGGAGAACGTAATATTTTTAAAATTTATAATAGGGCTGCGGGTTATTGTTTTATCAGTGCAGATGTAATACAGTCCCCGGGATCTAGTATGCAAGAAATTTTGAAGCCCAGTTTCTTTCTTAGAGTGACACCCAGCTTCCTCCTTAGAGTGAGGCCCAGTATCCTCTATAGAGTGACGACCAGTTTCCTCCTTAGAGTGACGCCCAGTTTCCTCCTTAGAGTGACGCCCAGCTTCCTTCTGACAGTGACGCCCAGTATCATCTTTAGAGAGACGCCCAGTTTCTTCCTGAGCTCCGGTGATACGAAACCGAATTAGGAATTTTAATTTTGCTGAGAGTACTCAAGCCAAACAGGTACTCTAGGGATCTTTTACATGCCGCATAATCATACGACATGGGCACTGTCGCTTTTCTGCATCATGAAAATCCACCGACTTGAGACGGGGTCGAGCCCAAAGTGTGTTCAATTACTAAAATATATCAGGATGAAATAAAATTTTATGACCTTAAAACTACTGTTAGTAAGTACTTGTAACAGAATTATACACAAATATTTTGAAATAAAAATTAATCGAAAGCAGCGTTTAAAAATAAAAATTTAATTCCAACAAGAAATCAAAATTTTCGAAAACTTGCTTATATAATTTAATTTAAAGCAGCAAGAAACGACAACAGCTTCTTTGAAATCGTAGAGTGCGTGATATATGATGTAAAATATAACAAAATAAACGTAAAACTAGCACATCACGAGACATCAGAGACAGAAACGTGAACTAATAGCATGAGATTAAAATTTAAAATATTTGTTTGTGTCCATTAATATCTTAAGCAATTGCTATTCGAAATTCAGTTTGCTAGATTTTTACCTGAAAAGCAAAGTTAATCAAACTAAAAAAAAATCTAAAAAATTAAATAGATCAGAGATTTATTCAACTGCGGCATTAAAAGAAGATAAGTTTTTTTACGATATGGCTGATAAAAACTTCCAAGAAGCTTTCGATCTCATTTGCACAACATCGGGTGGAAAAGACGGCAAGCTCACTTTTGAAAATATTAAACAATGGTTCAAACAAGCCGGCGTCATTAGTTCAGAAACAGGAATAACAGATACTGACGTACAGACTGCTTTTTCTGAAGCCGTAAAAGACCAGAAAGAAGCAGACTTCACAAAAATGAAAGAGTTAGTATCATCTTTGGGAAAAGCAAAGGATAAAGACCCTAAGGAACTCATGGAAAAACTAGGAGGCTCAGCACCACCGAAGATGGGTCAAGGAGCTGATCCTGGGGCAAAAGTTGGTAAAGGTACAATGTAAATATATCGATGCATATGATTATAAAGCAAAATTTCTGTGTTAAATAAAAAATCTGTTCTTAAAATAGTATTTTTTTTCACACTGGGGAATACAGAATTGTTAAGAGTACGAAGTATCCGAACTCCTACTTATTTAGATAAAATAATAAGGTAATTACTTCTATAGAGAGTATAGTATAGAGTTAAGCAGGGGGGAAAGTGAAGCGGATTTAGTGACAGTTAAGCAGACTTTAATACTAAATCTGATAAATAGCAATTGGTCATATAAGGGTTCACAATGATGCATGAAGTTTGTACTTTCTGCATTAATAAAAAGAGATGTATTCTAGCACTAGAAGTAAAATTTAGCAAAATGTATACCAATAAAAAATTATATTTGGTTCAAGTGTAGTATAGGGGGGCCCTTGGCGATGTCAATTTCTTTTGACGACCAAACTCGACCACCAAGCTACTTCACTTAGCTATAGGTGTGTCCGAAAGCCAGTATGAATTCCTTATCTCACCCTAATATCTATATAAAACCCACTGAATTCAAACAAAAATAGCCAAATCCAATGGCCGCCCCCCTATGCTACCCTTGATTTATATAGTTATGGAATTCATTTAACAATTAAAACAGGGGCATTTAGTTCTCTTATAGATACGTAATTAAAGGAAATTTAAGACAAATTTCATTTCATACAATTTTAATTTAAAAAAGACATGATAGAACTTCAGAAGTCGTTACTATTCTTGGTACCTACGCATTACACTATCGACTAGTTTCATAAAAACAAAATACGACGTCAAATGCTACGATAATCAGCCAATAGTGGAAAATGGATCCTGTAATACTGTCTTTAGTTGATTTTTAACTAATTTGATATTTGATTGACTGGCACAAAAAAAGGTATTTGGAGGCCAGTAGTAACGTTATAACGTTCTTACTAGGACAGAACTTACAATTATAAAAAGGAATAATGTGTTGCGTTTCAATATGAATTAGTAATTAAGATTTCTTAAAGAGAATGGTGATCAAAAGAATATCTTTTAATTATATCTTAAAACGTTTTAAACTAAACAAGGTTGCCAGAAAAATTAATTTATCGGTACTTATGTATTTTATACTAGTCAGCCAATATCGCCAATTCAAAAGGCGTCTGCAATTTAAAAAAATGTCGCCACTTGCTGTTAAAGTTATTATTATTATCTTAAAACAATCAGGGAACGACTTCCACTCTTGGCTATGTATTGTGGCGTTTGGCGGTGTATTTTAATAAGACGAAATTACACTCATGTCCATAAATTGAGGATAATTCAGAATCACACAGAAATTGAACTCTAAAATAAAAATTTCACCTGTAGAATTATCACACACATCTTGAAGAAGAATATGCAAATTACAGGAAACCACCAGATGGCGCGGATAGTACGTCACAATGACGAGAGTGTAAGAGAGGGGTATATAAGGAATGGTGGCAAAGAAGTAAAATTGTTCACAAGCGCTTTAAAAGCCTATCAGTGCAATAACCGCATAGTTATGGCACAAAGGAAGCATTTGGATGATTTTTACGTGGTAGAATTATCGGACGACTGGAATGTGGACGTACCCAGCTGAAAGTATCCGAGGACCTTGGAATCGCTAAGACTGACATCTCCAGGCTTTGGCAACGATTCCAAGATGATGGCAACGTGAGTAGATGTTACAGAACAGGTCGCCCCCGAGTTACAACATCGAATGAGGACCGGTATTTGGTAGTTACTGCCAAAAGAAATAGAAGGAGCACAGCATCAGACCTATCTCGTCAGCTATCTTGAGCTACCGGTACGACAGTTTCAAGGCAAACGCTGAGGGCACATTGGTCTATATGCTCGTAGGCCTTCAGATGTGTTCCCCTTACCGCAACTCACTGTCGCCTGCGATTATCCTGGAGTAGAGAGCATGCATTGTGGACACCGCAACAGCGGTCTTGTGTGATGTTTTCCGACGAGTCCAGGTTTAGTTTGCAGTCTGATTCTCGCCGGACTTTCATATGGAGAGCGCCAGGTACCCGTTACCACAAGAGAATACCATTGAACGACACCCTTACGGTGGTGCAGGATGGCTCATTTGAGGAGGAATTATTCTTGGTTCCAGAACTGACCTGCATGTTCAGAGTGTAACGATGACAGGCCACATCTATCTGGATGTCATTCTGGAACAACATGTACGTTTGTTTCGGGGCCCATGGGTGCTGAATTTCTGTTTATGGATGACAACGCCCGTCCTCACCGTGCAAACATTGTAGACGAATGCCTTCAATCGGAGGATATCACCCGTATGGATTGGCCAGCATACTCACCGGACTTGAATCCAATAGAGCATGTGTGGGATATGCTTGGCCGACGAATTGCAGCCCGTCAACCCCTCCCACCTGTCTACTGGAACTTCGGAGGGCATTGCTTGATGAGTGGTGTAATATTCCCCAAGATCAGATTGATAATTTGATACTCAGCATGCGTAGGCGTTGTAAGGCCTGTATTGCATCGTCCGGGAGACATGCCTTGTATACTAATATATATACCATCATACTAACCATGTTATACTGTTTTTTGTAAATAGGTTCTTTTTTGAAATTTGCTCCAGGGAGTAAAAATCGCAATTTTTATTAATTATGTCAAACATATAGCATCTTTTTTGCTCTTTACCTTTTGTTTAATAAATAGACTTTACAAATAAGTCAAATTTGTCTTGCTTCTGTCTCTTTCTTTGCCTGAACTTCATTATCCTTAATTTATGGGCATGAGTGTAGTTGACATCATAATAGTATTTAAGTACTAATATAATTCCTTCAAAAGTTCCCTAATCAAAATTTCCCACTTGATGACAATTTAAATTCCGGTGAAATTGTCGAATTCATCAAAAAGATTACGAATTCCACAAACGTTTAAATAACTTTAATTAAAAGAGGCAATATAATTTTTTTAAAAAAATAGTGTTTAAGTTTTGACGTTTGAGTTTATAGATGCTATTCTATGATATGGAATAAATTGTGATCGCAAAAACTACAGAAAAATTAAGGGGGGGGGTGTAAGTACTTACGTATTATCACAACCATATTGGCGACATTAAACGAAACGAAGCACCTGCTGGTTACCAATTCAGCGCATATGACACATATAAAACCGTGGTTGATAACTTGGCGAGTTATCTTGGAAGTTGGTATTGTTGCGACAGTACGTAAGTACCGGAGTGTAGAGTGCATCATTATTGTAATTATTGGTATTTATGTATAATGTGGTCGAGTGAAAAGACGGGGTACTTAAGTAATTATCGCAACCATATTGGCGAAATTATATGAAACGAAACACATAGTTGCCAATTCAGCGCGTAAGACACATGCAAAATTTTTGTTGTCATCTTGGCGAGTTATCTTGAGCGTCACATTAGTACGTAAGACCCAAACATGTTATAAATGTTAGTTCTCATTGGTGTTTCATCTTTTTTTTAATGAGTTATGGAAAGAACGTTACCTCTAAAGAATGACCGCGTCTTGTTTTGAAAATGTGGCGGTAAATGTATACCAGAGTGAATATTCCGTTTGGCGTTGATTGTATCCTTTTTGGTGACTTTAGCACTTGCGTGGGGGAAACAGAAAAGTACCATTGCTTGCAGTTAGTTTATATTAATTTGAAAACTGCAAAAAAATTGAAAAGGCTCTATTTGACGAATTATGTCTACGCTCACTTCAGCTAAGTTTACAATAACCAGAGATGTCATTGTACTCGATAAGCAAAATCAGAAAGTAATAAAAATGCATTTTATTTCCTTTAGATATTATATTAAAATGTAAATAATATTTATTACGTATATTAGGGCTTGATACGTTTTCCAGTAGGTGAGACCAATTCAGATTTATTTCCAGCTGATGGTGGTCCTGAAGCTGCTAATTTATTGAGCAGTTCCTTGCCATCCTTGTTAGCTCTTTCAGCCAATGTGTAAATCCAAGCTTTGAATTCGTCCTTTTTCATGCCTGTCACATCCGTTGCTGAAAAAGTAGTTTCTACATCAGATTCCCCAATTCCTTTATTTTCATCCAAAAGTTTGGCTTGTTCCAACCACATTTTGGCTCCTTGAAGAGACATGGCCCCAGCACTTGCACTGCTTCCAACTTTGGCGTACAGATCGAACAATCTTTGAAAATCTTCAGGATCATCATCATCATCTTTTTGTGGATTCATTTCATTGTCATTAGACATGTCAGAAGACAGTTTTTGAAACTGATACGATTCTATTCAGAATATTAAGATTACAAGAAATTTGTCTGGGTTAAACTTTTAAAATACATTTTTAAGAAAGAAGGAGATCCGCTAATTTTTCAATTTAATGTAAACTGAAATTATAAAACTCGTAATTAGCTGCTAGAATTTGAATTTCTGTCTAAAAACAAATTATTTTACTAGTTCATAGCAAATTCAAATTTTTGAATTAAAATATAGCTTTATTTACTTTTGATCCTCGCAAAAAATGGCAGTGATATAATATTAAATCTGCTTTCATCAGTTTTTATTTCTTCTCCCCCCCCCTGCTCTTTAAGTGCACTAGATCTTCTAAGTGGAACTAATATACCACTTTTTCTATGAAGAAACCCGAAAAGATAGAAATATTACATACAGATCAAAGTTCTTTGTAGAATTAATACCAAACTATTGCAACGTTATTGAATGAATTGTACGTTGTCTTTTTTCTGGTTCTTTAAAGTTTTTTTTAAAACTTTTGACTGTTTAAAGTAAATAATTAATGAAAATTGAAAAAAAAATCTTACAGTTACATTTATTTACAATGTAATTTCATCATTCTAAATTTTGTCATTACATGACCAATTAAAATAGATATTTTAAATAATTAATTTATTTGTAGATTACCATAGAGTGTAAAATTTTGATTGTTTTTACATACAAGTGGAGTTTTTAATAAAATTCTAGTTTATTTCTACCGAGAAAAAAGTGTCGCCAAATTGCACCGACAGCCCATTTTTCTCTAGTAAATTAAGCAATGTAATGATGTGTCACAAGGTTTGAGATTTATTGAGGTAAATAGCCAGATAAGATCCAATCGAGATATTTTATACAATATTTGGTACATACGTATTATCGTAACAATCTCCAACGATCAAGATAACTCGCCAAGTTGGAAATCCTAATTTCGCATGTGTCGTGTGCGCTGAATTTTCAATCACGTGCTTCGTTTCATATAATGTCGCCAATAGGTTGCGATAATACGTAAGTACCCAATATTTTATCTTTATGATTCAACTTTGGTTCAATTTAGAATTTTTTGAAATTCAGAAAAAAGAATGGAACTTCTCCACTATAATTTAAATGGGGACCTTAGGCTTTAGTTTTGGTAGCCGTAATGATAGTATAGTCTTGTCTATGATCATAGAATTAAAACAGTTAAATGTAGCTTTTCCTAGATGCTGTGGTTGACAAACGTTTGATTTTCATGTTTAGGTGTTGACAATACTCAAGAGCTTTTGTCAGAGCCAATATGATAACCAATATAACCGTAATTATCGGGTTATTTAAAAAAAAGAAAAGGATGGTTTAAGAAACGAATTATAGATACCTACGTATTATCGCAAACTATTGGCAACATTATACGAAACAAAGCACCTGATTGCCAATTCATCACGTATGGCACATAGGAAATCGGGGTTGTCAACTTAGCGAGTTATTAATAGAGTTGGCGATAGTTGCGATAATTCGTAAGTAACAAATTTTGCTTTGGTTTTGCTAAAATTTTATTTTTCTTATTGATAAGTAAACTCATATAATTGTACTTGCTTATTATACCCTCGAACAATTTCGCCAAATCAAAAAACGTCCCCAAATGCTATCATAGTGTGAGCGAAACAAGATTATTGCGATTATAAATGAGTGGGAACAGTTTTCCACTATTGTCTACATGTAGCTTCATTTTAGCGACGTCTTTGGTACTTATGTACTATCGCAACAATGCCAATGTGCAACATAACTCACCAGGTTGGCAACCCAAATGTCGCACGTGTCGTACGCGCTGAATTGGCAACCATGATCTTCCTTTCACATGTCACCAATGTGGTTGCGATATACGTAAGTACAACATTTTCTTATTTGTATATTGTGTGTTGTCTCCAATAAGGCCTGCTTGGCGAGATTTGCTACGGTGAAACGGAAAAGTACCCAAGCAATTTTTATTTTTGCATATTTTGTGTGTTCTAACCAGAAATATCTATCTGCGTGGTTTCCGTATTTGTTTTATTGGACAGTTAATTAAAAAAAATTCGTTTTTACGTCTTTTACAAATATGAAAAATGTTTAGTATTTTGATACTTACATACTATACCGTCGACACTTTCGCCAAATAAAATTGCTTCGCTAAAATGCTGTCTTTGTATTCATTGTTTTGAAACAAGCTCTTGAGCGTTTTCCCACTATTGGCTATAAATCGTAGCATTTGGCGACGTTCTTTGATGTGAAGAAATTTTTCGGCAATATAGTACGAAAGTATTAATATTTTTTATATATTGTCGCACATTTTACCTTAAAATTGTTTCGTTGTCAAATGGTAAAAAAGTACTTGCTTATAAAAAATTAGGTTCTTCCGTGTATTACCGTCGATCAATTTCTTTAAGAAAAAATACTTCGTTAAATGCCGTGATATGCAGCCAATAATTGAAAATTATTTAAGCTCATGTCCCAAAACAATAATGAAGATAACAACATTTGATCGCATCTTTTTATTTGTCGAAATTTTTCTATGGTATAATATGTTTTAATCCAATAATATTCATTAAATCATTACCAAAAATGGATGAAATTTGATAGTGTATTTTATCTAAAAGTCAATTGGAAAAAATATGCATATTAATCTCAGTGAAATAAAATTGTTTTCTATCGAACATTAAGTAAAATAAGAAGTTTGATTGAATATTTTTTTGGATAATAGCTGCAAATTTGGATTAATTTCTAAAATTCTAGTACTACTTTAAAAGGAGAAAAAATCAGTTGAATAAAGTATCAAAGTCGAAAAAGCAATTCAAAATTAAGGGACTAATTACGAAATTATTTACTGGTACTTTCCCGTTTCGCCATCACAGGCGATAAAGTAGCTAAAAATGATACAACCAACGCCAAACGGAATATTTCCACTGGTAGCCTTTAACCATCAAAATTTCAAAACATGTCGTGATCTATTCTTTATAGTAACCTCCTTTTCACAATACACACCAGAAATAAATGAAAAACCATTGAGAATTAACATTTATAACTTTTTATCTGCAGATTGTGTGTTGTCACCAATAAAGCCTGCTTGGCAAGATTTCCGCCGGTGAAACAGAAAAGTACCGATTTATTTTGTAAATGATAACTACCAACGGAGAAAATATAAAATATCTTTGGCAGGGAATTATTTACTTATTTTTAAAAATCATACATAAAACGAAATTTCTTATAAAACATGTGTGTAGAATAGAAAGGTACTTGCGTATTATCACAACTGTATTGGTGACATTATGTGAAAGGAAGCGCATGGTTGCCAATTCTGCGCTTACGACACATATAAACCCAGGTTGCCCACTTAGCGAATTATCTTGAACATTGGCATAGTTGCGATAATATTTAAGTACCCTCAGAAATTCTAAAATCATTTTTATTTAATTTTTCCACTTTAAATATTTTGGTGAAAATGGTTTAATCGAAATGGAATACACAAATTCGCAACTATTGTTTTTATAACGAATTCTTTTCTAAATATTTTGAATTTCTTATATATTTTTAATTTCAAACGAAAAAAATCTGAACTTATTGATGAAAATGTATCTTTAATAACATTATTTTATAAAATGATTTCATGTTTTTAATTCTTTACTGTAACAAACATCATGCACAAACAAAAAAATAAAAATAAAGGGCAATGTACAGAAAATAAATTAAACAGTTAAAACAACTGCAAAAAGTCTTTCCCGGTGAAAGTTTTAAGTGACCCCTCATTTTTAATTAAAAAATTTACATTCGAGGCTTTGCTTATTTTGGTTTTTGCCCCTATGCAAAGTTTCTGACAATTACAAAGAAAGAAAATTACTTTTTTCACACAAGATAAAAACGTATAATTTGTAATTTTTTAAAATATGCAAAGTTTTTACAATAATGAAAGACATTTTATAATTAGTGTTAATCAAATTGAAACAAATACGGCATTTGAAAATTTCAGATATTTACTTTCGAATTTATTTTGAGTTACATAAAATGTTATAACTTTTTGAAAAAAAGTCTGGTACAATTAAAGCGAGGAATATATGATATAAATTATTATAAACTATGATAATGAAAAGGATGTAAAAAATGTCACAATTAAATAGATATATACCCTTAAAAGTAAATAATTAATTAAGACGATTTTTTTTGAGTTTCAATTATCAGTCTTGTGCACTAAAAGTATTGTATTACAAATTTTTCAACTAAGCCTACGTATTAAATTTATTTTTAAAATTTTGCGTTTCACAATGAATAAATTTATATTTAAAATGTATTTTTTTACTGTTTCTTAACTTCTAAACAGCTTTCAAATTAAAACAAATTGGTAATCAATGGAAATTTGCACATTTAAAAAAAATATTTTTACTACTTTTATAAAAGTATTTATTGTTTGAGCTGAAGTTGTAAGCATATAAAATGAAGCTAAGGAAATATTTTGAAATAATTTTAGAACACTATAATTTAATAATTTCCACCACCTGTTTCCTACTTTAGCGTTCCCAGATTTCTTTTCTAATAAAGTATTTTTAGCGATCTATTTTAATATTAACTTACATTTTTTTCCTTTCAAAGTGCTTCGGAGAATCGGCAAATATTCTATATCTTTCTTCACAATAGCTTTTTAAAATAGTTAACAGCATTTTAAAAATTTTCTTTCTATCAAATATTTTGGAAATTGTTTTAACTAAAGTTTAACTATGGAAATTTTGCTAAATATTGGAAAACTTGCGATTTCAATTGTATCTTTTATTTTTGCTTGTTTTATTAAAGGATTTTTAATTTTCTTCAGTAAATCAGATTTTCTTGAGTAACAAATAACTTTTCTGAAGCATAAATTTCGATATATATACAGGGTGATTCACTAAAAGACCGACAAACTTTCAGGTTGTGTAGAGCGTACAAAAATGACTCGAAATCACATAGGAATGCTGGGCCACAAATGCCGTAATTACGAGCTATGGTGCAAAGAAGCGGAGAAAAAGGACAGAAAAAGCAATTCATTAATGGGACACAAAGCATTTCATTGAAAGGTTGTACTACAACAGGTGTTTTAAATTATGACTGTAAGTGATCTGTCTCGCCTGACAGAGGCACTGCACGGAATTCAAAATCCCCTTCGGGACAAATGCCTCACCCGTGCGCCGGCATGAAACACCGTCAGGAGACAAGTGTCTCACCCGTGAGCCAGCGTGCTTCTTCCTCACTGGCCTATTGACTCACCAGTGCACCAGGCATCTGGAACGTTTTTTAAGCTCAATTTTTTTGGCAATAGATGGCATTCTATGTCCATAAGATTTGAGATACATGGAGATTTGACCTTCTACTCGAAATGAGAGAAATATTACACACTTACAAGTGGTTTTTGTTTTATAAACATAAGGTGAAAGGAATGCTTCCGAATTGAGTGCTTTACGACTGCTCTTGAAAGGAACATATGGTTTTTGTTTATAGTGAAGATAAGAGATTTATTTTCTCTATAGCGTTTTCAGTCTTATGGACAATTAGATCTGGTAGACAAAATTTGTCTTTTGTTTCTTACTTTTTTTACAAGGTCGACTTTTACAAATGCTTACAATAAAATGTTTAAAAACTTGTACTAAAACAGAAAGTGGCTGAAGGAAATAAAGTATATTAATACGAAATATATATATAGCATATGCCGTTCGTATAATATACAGAACAATATTGAGCAACGCGTTTATATTTCGGTATTTTTATGGATTTAGGTTTAACTACACGAAACCCTCCGGCCTGTAAGTGACTCTCGCGATAGAAACCTCCACTCCTGGAGGTACGTACGCGTTTGCGTCCTTCGTCGCGAAAGGGTTAAGTTCTGGAGGATTCCTGGCATGACATGCATCTTCCTGGTAGCTACAGATATTCGAACTATGAGGTCCTTAACTGAAGGAACGGACGTCTCGTACCACAAAAAGAACCAATTAACTTGTTAAAGAACCATTCTTACACAACCTTCTGTTCATACTTGCAAAGGTCTGTGAGGTGGAACACGCCTGTTCGGGTAACGTTTCTGGTGCAACCGTTGAGCTGCGTGCCCGTTGCTATCCTCACCTCCATACAGAATCAGCATGTCGACAATCCCTCGTTTGAACCTAGGAATCACAAGGGACGACTTTCAGCAGGAATGGTGTTCACAATATTTTCCGTTCAGAGCCATTTACCACAAGACTGCCTGGAGAAATCTTCCAGAATGTCAGGAATTCCATTCAACGTCGCTGTCAGACTTGCCAGACGACTTCTGGTCGTAATTTCAAACATCTGTTGTAGTATAACCATTGAATTGTTAGTCCTTTTTTTAATAATGTGTTGCTGTTTCTGATATTTTTCTTTTCTTCTTTGCACCATAGTTTGCAAATGCGAGTGCGACCCTGAATTCCTATGGGATTCCGAGTCGTCTTTGTAACTCCTACACACACTTGAAGTATATATATATATATAAGGATAATTAACTCGGACCTAAAATTAAATTCTCTATACAATACTTAGCTTTTATTTTCCTTTACATCTTCAAGTCTTAAATTAAGCACCCAATTACTTCGAGGAACAGATGGCCCCAAACAGAACACTTCTAATCCCATATCATTATTTTTATAGCCTCATATGTCATGCTTAACATTCAAATATAACTTCGCCTAAGAAGGGTACTTAAGATATCTGAACATAAGTGGTAGGCCACTTAGACTTCACATGTGTGTCCATTTTCTCTCAGCAACAGACGCAGAGATTTCTCTTTGAATAAAAGCGTTTTTAAAAAAGCTTGATAATGACTTGGAACACGACATATATATATATACGAAGGCTGTTCAAAAAGTATCGGTACTGAATTTATTCTATTTATTCGAGAAAACCCCCAGCGGAGGGACTGTGCGCATCATGCACGCGCATATTTCACCTTGTCTCACAAAATTCGGCAGGTCTGTACAGCGCGCCGTTCAGTCACACTGACTTCTTTCACGTGGAGTGTTTGCGTGCGTTCGTCGAAAAAAGAAAATGTGTGAAAACACGGATTAGCGAATCTGTATCAAGTTTTGCTTTAAGCTCCGTAAAATGGGCACCAAAACCTACGAGATGATGAAAACAACATTTGGAGATGAGGTAATGAGTCGTGCTCGGGTTTTCGAGTGGTTCCGGCGATTCAAGGAGGGTCGTCAATCAGTGAACAGTGATCCCCATTCTGGACGCCCATCCACCTCTCGCAATGAGGATAAGATTGCACAAGTGAAGGCTGTGGTGCTGATTTTTCCTCTTTCCCAAGATCAAGAACACCTTAAAAGGACACCAGTTTCAGGACATTGAAACATAAAACAGAATTCGACACAGCAGCTTCAGGCTATCCAAAGTCTGAGTTCCAGAAATGTTCGAGACAGGAACATCGTTGGCAAGTGTGTTACTGCAATGGAGCATATTTCGAAGGAGATTGACTCAAAACGGTTTATGTATGTATGTTTTGCATAATAATTCAGTTCGATACTTTTGAACAGCCCTCGTATATATATATATAATATATATATTTAATCAAAATTTCTCTACAAGAGAGAGATGAATTAACATTATTAATTCTTAAAAGAATAGCAATTGCTAGATAACCAGACAACAGAATTTAAAAGCAGATATGAAAAATTGAAATAACAGAGTAAAATATAAAAATATAATATATATATACAAGGGTTGATCAAATGAAAAGGTACGAAACGACACGGTGGGTACAAATGTAGACTTTATTCAAAATATACATCATAGGCCTGAGCACAACGATCCACTGATGAACAAGCTGCAGGATTCCTTGTTCCCAGAATTCCTGTGGCTGTGACGAGACCCAGTCCTTCACAGTGTCCTCGAGTACGTCGTCCGAGTTGAAGTGCTTCCCTTTCAGGTGTTTCTTCAGTGGACCAAACACATGAAAATCGCAGGGCGACATGTCCGGACTGTAGGGCGGATGGTCCAACGTCTCTCATTTGAACTTGTCCAGTTCCATTTGTTTGGAGACGTGTGGACGCGCGTTATCATGGAGCATAACCACACCCTCCGTGATCAACCTCGGTCTTTTGTTCTTGATGGACCTTCGTAGGCGTCGGAGTGTCTCACAGTACACGTCGGAGTTATGCTTTTTCTGTGTTCGAGGAATTCCACAAGTAGCGGACCTTGAACGTCGAAAAAGACAGTGAGCAACACCTTGCCTGCTGACTTCACGGCTCTGAACTTTTTAGGGGGAGGTGACGACGCATGCTCCCACTGCATGCTGTCCTGCTTTGTCTCTGGCTCGTAGTGATGACACCAGGTCTCATCACCTGTGACGATTCGCTTCATGAAAGAGGGGTCTTCCTGATACCGAAACAGATGTTGTAGTGCTAATCCCATACGCAGTTTCTTTTGCTGGTCAGTGAGCTGCTTCGGAACCCAAGCGGCACACACCTTCCGAAATCGCAACCTGTCATGAACAATTGTCCACCTTCAGTTCCAACTTTCGCAATCTGACACGCCGATCACTTCTCACTAGGTCATCCACCTAGTCGATGAGATTGCTCGTGATGTCAGTGTTTGCCTGGCCTGGTCATTACCCACACTCTCGGCCTGCACAAAAACGGGCACTCCATTGTCTGACAGACTTGTCAGAGACACATTTCTCCCCATAAACGGTCACCATCCACCGACGAATAGCTGCCGGTTTCTCACCTTCCGCTGTCAGAAATCGGATAACACTTCGCTACTCCTCAATCGTCAAATTTTGCAATGCGAACGCCATCCTGTCCTCATACGAACTGCCGCAACATTTGGACGCCGCTTTTTATAAGAGCTTTTGCTCTCTCCTGCGCATGTGGGCGCCGCGTATGATCCGATCCCAGTCAGAGCCTCCAATGGCATCCCGAGATGTCTCGCTACATTCTCCCATGGCGAAATATGCAAATATTTAACTGTTTCATTTTTATGTCGTTTCGTACCTTTTCATTTGATCACCCCTTATATATATATACCGGGTGGGCAAAAAGTCCGTATAAACTCTAAAAGTTTATAAAAACCGGAAAATTAAACACAATAAAAAAAGTTTGCAGATTTAGCATGGATAAATCATTCCTACAGATGGCGCTAGTACAAATGACTGAGTTGAAAATATGCAAATGAGACAGGCGATTACAAATACAGATGCTCTTCATCCAGATCTAGTTCTCCGTTGCATGCCAACTAAGTGAACAAGGATGCTGGGCGAGAAAGACAAAACTTCGTTGATGAAGCTGTTTTTCATGAACAAGGAATAAATGACTGTTGCCCTGCGTAAATTCCGACTTCAGAAAAATGTGAAGACTGGAAAAGAGTCTTCAACAGTGGTATGTCTCAAAAAGCTTGTTCAGTGATTTGAGAAAACTGGATCGCTCGAGGATCGTGTAAGATCCGAACGACCAAGTCTAAGAATCATTAGCAAACGTTGCACGTTTACATGGCCTCCTCGGTCTCCAGATTTGACTCCAGTAGATTTTTGGTTGTGGGGATATTGAAATTCCCGGGTAATCTCGTCCACCCAATCTGTCGGAACTGAAAGATGCGATCCACCGAGAGGAGCCATGTATACAGACAGACATTCTGCACTCGGCCGTTGCTGGATATGTGACACGCTTTGAATGTGTCATCCCTTGGGGTGGTGTATATGTGGAGCACATCTGCTGTAATAAATGATTTGGTAATGTTACTTCTGTTATTTGTGAGATTCTTCTTTCACTTATGTCCAAAACGCCACCTATCGGGTGTTTTATGATTTTTTTCTTTTTATCTTAAAAAAATCCCATGACTTATCGATGTTAAACCTGCAAACCATCTTTTATTTTAATTAATATTCTGTGTTTTATAAATTTTTAAAGTTTTTACGAACTCTTAGCCCATTCGGTACACACACACATACATACACACATATATATATGCGTATTTTGAGATAGAGAGTGAGAGTGAACAGTTTTTTATTGTACTGACACTTTATATTGTTATTTATATTGTATTGCTGATTTATTATTTAGAATATTATTTTTAGTTCTTTTCAAAATTAGTTATTAAACATTCTGTAATGGACTGTTAACTAAAAGAAAATAGCTGTGTTAAAAATACAAACACAAAGATAAGTGCAAGAAATAAAGATAATAAATTATTTTTATGTAATATCCCAAAATTTTAAAAAGAGAATAAATATAAAAATTGTCCAATAATAATAATTTTCTTACTACTATAAATTATTATCGAGGAAATAATGGAGAAAAATATTAAATTCTGTTAAGTAAAGACAAAGAAATTCATAATGTAAATAAAAAAAGAGCCACTCAACAGAAAAAATCAATATTCATATAACAAAAAAATGCAGAAGCTTACCAATATTTTCAAGAAACGTTCTTAATTCCATTTTTTTTTCATAATCATGATTGTTTTATCTTGTTTTCATGCAAGACATTCAACAAAAATGAATTCGTTTATTTAATGGAGAAGTTTTTTAAAAAGTTCCAACAAAATATTTCATGAAACAAAAAAAAAAAGGTATACAATTGAAAAATTAAGGGGCTTTATATATAAAAAGTGTAGAATATTAAAAATAAAAAGATTACTTGTTTATGTAATTTTAAAATGTTCTTGAGGAAAAAAAACCAGGGAGAAAAAATAGCTCACTCAGTTTCTTAATGTATATAATTTTTTTTAAATATATATTTCGAAAGAAAATAACTTGAAATATTCATTTTTATCATAAGAAAATATCACTTTTAAAATGAAGAACATGATTCCAGAAAAGCAATATGGAGTACGAAATTCCAAATAAATGTACCTTGCAGCGCAAACTTTCATTTGACATTGATAAAACTCACTTGAAGTCATCACGTTTCAAAATTACGTTATCAAGTCCAAAAACCCTGGAGGCGAGGTTTAGGCTCATTATAAAGCAAAAAGGAAAAAAAAAGAACCACGATAAAAATATTCTTTTTAAATTGGCTTCTTATTCCATCAAAATGTAGAACGTCCAATACACTTAGTGGAACATTCAAAACTGTTGACAGGATCCAGGCATTATATCTGCAAAAGATTATACCAAGAAAATACGTTTCGGAGCAAAAATAATAAGAAGAAAAAGAATATTATTTTCTCTTGCAGACGACAATTTTTCTCTTACGCTCGGGCGTTTGGTGATATAATTTCGTCTTTTTCGCATTTGTTTTGTATTTTATTTTCTTCTTCCGCGACCAGAAGAAGACGAATTGCTCAACTCGGGAGCGGAAAGCGTTGTCGTCTGGTTAAAATGAGATTTGATTCATTGACGAAGATGAAATGCTTTTTTGTGAGGAATAGCACACCTTTCAGCTATCCTACGGGTTCTGGCACATTTAAGGAAGATAAATTTAAAACATACACCCTACTGTCTTCTTTTCTTTTATTTTATCGTCGCATATCCACATAAGCAAAAAAATGAAAGTCGAAAATAAAATAAAAAGTAAAGTTTTATTTTTTTATTCCTCACTTTTTCTACGACTATTTTCATTAAACGATTTCTTTTTTAATTCTTTTTATGCCTCATTTTTTTTGCTTTTTCTTGACGAAGATATTGAAAATAATGAGACAGTTAATACCGTTTGTGCCTTTCGTACACATTGCGGTACTTAATGAAAATTAATTTGCTTTAGATCTTGCTAGTTTTATATCTTTGTTTTCAGTCGTCACTTTTTTATTACTTTGTAATCAAGATTAATTTCTTTGGAGATAGAAGTCATTTATTATTGCATGAAGAGTATAGGAGGTATTTAAGTAAAAGAAAATTTTACGAGAATTAAGTATTTCGGATGTTTTAATCTCTAAAGGTAATATTTTGATAAGAAAAAGAGTACCACAAAATGACATTGCGATATAGTTATTTAACAAAAAAAGTTAGATTTTGAAAGAAGAGTAATGTTTTAGTTCAGTCCATTTCAGTTATTTAATATCTAACAGAACTTCTTGACAGTAACTTTTATCGGAATATGACAAAAAAAATAGTAATTTCCCAGCCGGTAACCTGTACACATTGAAGTTTCCATTTACACTTTATCTTGAATTAATGACAATATAAATAACAATATTAATATTTATTAAGTTTTCAATCCTTTAAAATATCTCTTTCATATATTTGTATTAATTAGAATTTCATAAAATAAATTTTAAAATCAATGGAAAGTAAACAAATGTTTTTATCCATTTACTATATATTTCATTCCATTTCGAAAGTTTTTATGGGTATTTTAGTAACTAGAGAAAGGAATTAATACCTGTAAAATGATTTGAAAATACGTCGTAACACTGTAAAAAATACTAAAACATAGGTATGAAACTTTTTTTTTGTTTCTCACTTTTTCGGATGCAATTTATTTTGCATTCATGCTACTATAAACTCTGTAATTAAGAATGTAATATGAAATAAGAAATTCAATTCCATTGGAATTTTTAAAATTACGTTCAGAAATCCAAAATGGCTAACGCTAGTCTTAAGTTGTTTCTTTATTAAAAGCGTTAAGTCATTATTGTAATCTGATTATAATTTAGAAACTCAAGAAATAATATTGTAGAAGACTCAAAATTTTCATTTGCGATATTTTTAGAATTGCTGAAAAATATATATAATTCACATCAGCATATGGGGAAACATTTGTGGCAAAAAAATCGTTTGTAGTTAAGTTTGAAAGCAATTTATCAATAATTATACACTTTATTCTTTCGATTTGCGATCTATATACCCAATGTTATGACCCAGAAATAGTAAACAATGGAAGACAAGTACATTGGTACATGTTTTTAATACAAACAATTAAGAGCTTATCATATATTTTTGTCCCTTTATGCACATTATTTATAAGTTCATAGATTTAATTTTTGTATTTTTTGTACAATTCGTGTAATTCATTTGAAGGAAAATAGAACTGAAAAACATATATCTGGTTTATAACACTTAATTTGCAACCTGTTTGTATGACTGAAGGCCGATTTTAAGTTAAGAGAACTATGTGCAAGCATTTAGTTAGTGATTGTAAATAATCTTATATTTTATTTTTATTTTTAAATGTGTTTTTTCCCTTATGGCTACATATTGGCAACTGAGCCTTTGAAGGCACAGAAAGTCCCCAAATGGGAGAGTCATTTCATCGTAGCTCCCTCTAGTACCATCCCTCGCTATCAAATTTCGATGCTTGAATTAATTTTAATTCAAGCATCGAATTAATATTAGCATTGGATGATAAATATTGCCGTGATTGATTTACGCCGAGAGTACCAGAGCCAAACTTATATTCAAGAGATATTTTACATGCGCCATATGATAATATGATATGCATGCCTACTATTTTCACATCCAGAAAATCAAACGACTCCTGCCGGAATTGAACCTGTAACCTTAGGCTCACGAAGCGGGAAAGCTACCTTTAAGCCACTGAGCCAATTGCATTTTTAAAATATGACCACTGCAAACATTTCAATATTATTAAGTTATACGCTACTTAATTATCTTCTGATTCATTAAAACTTATATTCTCGAATAAATTGTTTTTATGACCGTAAATTAAAATGCTGAATAATTATACATCTAGAAAATTGGTTCTGAAATTAAATTTGGATTAATTGATAATATATTACCAACAAAAAAAAACAAATTTATTGAATTGTTAGCATTGTATTTCAATAACAAAATCATATGGAAAGGATTAGGTAGGATTTTTACTTGCTTCGTTCAATAAACGATAAACTAGTTACATCAAATTTCGGTAAGAAGAATGTTTCTTCCTGATTTTGCTTCTTTTTTAAACTTATCAATAATGACATAATCGGATCAACTGCACAAAAACAATTTTCAGTAACGTACTTAGACACAAATTTTACGATTAAATGGGTAGCACTTGCTAGGGCTTATAGTGAATTCTATAGCTACATTCAATAAGCGGATATTAATAAGGATCTTTATTCTTTAAGGATAATAAAATCAATCTTATATACTTATAAACATTGGCGATTCGTTCGTGTAAACTTCTGAAATATCGTGACGGATAGGTAAAGAGAGAATGTTTGTGAGATATCGTGCAGGATTGTTAAACTCGAATTATTACATAGGTATTTTCTAAAAGATTTTCCAATCTATAAAAGGTAAATAAAGTTTAATGAAGGTAAAAATCTCCCTTGACAAAGTAAGTGTATACCTAAGCAATTTGAAAAATATTTTAATGCTTTAAAACTCCCATTTAGAACATTTATTTTGAAATTGGATATTTCTGATTATAGATTAATGTCAGTTGAGATCACTTTTGCAAGATAAAATATTGGATTCTTTTAAGAGAGAGGCAGAGAAAATAAAATACATGTTATAAATGCATTTTTAAATACATTACCAAATTTTATTAGACCATATTTTAACATATTTAATTAGTATATTTCTTTACGTTAGCTACATTTTCATTTGATAAAAATATGAAGTTGGGGTTTTTCAGAAGTAGGGGACAGTGGCGTAACAGAAAATATTAGCCCCCCCCCCTACAAACTCAGGTTTAGGGCCCCAAGCCCAAATACGTACTTAGCATCAATCAAGCTTTGGGCCCCTTAGCTTGGTGAGTTGAAAGCCTTCAAGATAAAAGCTCACTGTCAAAACAAACATTTGGATGGTTTGAATTAATGCAGCTCTAGTACAGAGGTCGGCAAAACGTAGCTCTTTGCGTAGGCATTTGCGGATCTTCAGATTTTTTTCTCTATGTGTTACTAAAAATTATCTCCAATAAAACATATTGTTTCCTTTCTCTTTTAGCTATGCATTGAAAATCTCACCTGTATTTATAAGTACAGTCGAATTTCCATATAACGTACCTCTGTTTTACAGATTTTTTTTTGCGTACTTTTTTCTGTAACCTAGAACATTTTACGATTTTCTTCGTAAAATAACCTCCCAAAAGCGAAGTGCATTTTCGAACTTTTTCTCTTGTAATTTGATTTTTTTCCTTTCAATTTTTAAAATATTATAGGGCATTTTTCAAAATAATCTATCTTTTAGCACATTTTCTGGTGATCAATGACATTGTACTGATATTACCGGGTGAGTAATTCACCTACAGCAATAAAATGGCCATAATGTTTCAAACATAAAGCTCAGATAAAGCTAACAGATATTAAATTTAAGGACGCAAGTGGTGGTGTATGCTTAAAATTACTGGATATGAAATAATATACGTTTAAAGTTACTCGTAGGCTTAAAATTAGAAAATGTCGTCAAAAAATTCATTATTCTTATTATAGAATTATTTTTTAAAGTTGAAAACACAATGTATTCTTGAATAATGTCTTTTTTTTCCTTGTTTTCCTTACATATTCCTTTTTGATGGGTAAGATATAAAAAAATATCAATAGATACCCAGCACCCCCAGATGGCCAAATCTGCTTCTAACATTGAACTATGGGTATTTTGAAATGGCATTATCGATACACCGGAGCTAATACCATTCTTTCTAAGCGTCCACCCAAGTTATTTCATCATTCTAAAGCCATGTTCCGCTCACACGCATCAGCTTTCATTAATTTTTATGAGGGCTTTTGAAGAATTAGATAACTATCGATTTGAAAATTTTCCATTCACAGTGAGAAATGATACTAAAACAAAGTCTTATAATTTTTTTTCCCTTTAAGAGTTCTTCAAAATATTATTCAAAGATTATTTGTTTTTAAATACAGTCGAAATCATTTAACAGGAAACTGAGGGGACTGAAATATTTTTTCCTGTTAAAAGAATTTCATGTTAAAGGTTGTTGCATATATATATGTAATACGACGATATGATACGACGATATTAGTTAAATGATATATGAAGAAACATTCTTGAGGTTAATAAATCCGTTATTATAATCTTGAAAACATTTAAGCAAGACAAGGACGACACACACACAAATACACAAACACTAGCTGCAGCAGACTACATGACACAAGAACAAGAAGCGAAAAGGCGGCTAACCGTGTGCTCCGAGTTTTAAACTGACGGTGAAGGTCGTACGACTCTTTTGTAACAGGAGTCGTGATGGATGCAAATGCGCGTGAGCAATTAGATTAAGATTATGCGCGAGCAATTAGATTAAAAGTAAATTATCCGCTCGAGCAATTAGATTAAGATGCGAAAGAACTAGGAAATGATTTAACGGGGTACAGTTAAAAGAGTTAGAATCATACATATATATATATATATATACTTAACAAAATTAAGTTTATTAAGGGGACACAGTACGATTCAATTGACAAAAAATGAAATTTAATTTTTTAACGTAAATTATTCTTTATATAACTTTTTATAACCTCACAAAATTTGAAAGCTCTAAACTTAAAAAACGCAGAATTATGATAATTTTTACATTCGTTTTTATTCACATCCCTATGACAAATCAAAACTTTAAACTTACTTATCTCAGAAAGATAAAATAATTAGATTGTCGTCATTTAAAATGCTAAGGCTTTTTTCTATTGTGCCTAATGCTTTGGATTTTTTATTACTTACTGCTAATAGTACATGTAACAAAAGTTGGTATGCATTTTTGAATCCAAGCAATACTTATTTTTAAAAAAATAATTGAACTCAGAATTTATAAATTTTTTAAGGAATTGTCAATAAGCATTCGTAAAAAGAAGTATTGCATAAATACCAATCATGTTATAGCAAAACCCATACCAACTTTTGTAATACATAGTTTGACCTACATGTAAATCAAATTTCATGCGTGTACGTAAATATTTGTAGGAGGTGTAGCATTTTAAAATCACTTCAAAAATTTTAAGTTTTTTCCTTAAAAAATTAAATGGCTAGCCTTTTATGAAATTTTGAGCACAAAATCAGTTTTACATAGTATACACACATAGGAGGCCACCAAAAATATTTTTGAAAATTCTAAATTAAAATTTTTTGTGTAATACGTACCACGTTCCTTTAAGAGTACAATTTATGTACAAAGATATATGTATATCCGTGTATTCAATTAAAATCAATGAAGCAAAAAAAATTCAAAAGAACTTACTGAAATTTAATACATAATTTTCGAAAAATGAAATAGTTATTGAAATTTTGGAAAGTAATCCGATATTTTCTTTGTATCGTCTTTTAGCATTGACTTGTCATATTATATAATTGTTCGATGTCGTTCATTTTGGTATTCATTTTACCACAGAAATATGCTTCCAATTAGACTTCTAATTATGCTTCTAACTAAACTTCTAATTATGCTTCTAATTAAACTAATTTCATGGTTTTCCTCAATTCGGATGACGTGGTTACAGGAGCTGCATTATTTATTTCATTTTCGTCATCGGAATCTGAAGCAGTGATATTTTTTTGAGTTTTGAACAAACTCCAAAACGTCTTTCTCTGCCTAATGGGCTTTGTCTACACACACATTATGGTCATCTACCGAAATGAATTCTTCCGATGATACTGTAGGGCAGCTGAATAACACAGAAAGTTTCGTTCTTTAGAAGAGAAATCTTTTCATGTTAAGCGATTTTCGCTTCGTGCTAAGAGAAAAAAATGTATGGAAATGCACAGTAGTTTTTAAGGGACAGTTAAATCATTTCTTGTTAACCGGTATTTCACTGTATGTAATTAAAATTTATTTAAAAAATAAGCGAATCTTACAGTAGTCGCATATGATGTGTAACATCTGGCATGTTATCGTGGTAAATACGCAATAGTAACTTAAATCCTGAAAAAATTAATCGGGTAGGATTGGAAATAATTTTTTATTGAATAAAGTTCTCATTAAAGAAAATTTTATTTAATTAACTCAAGGAGTAATGCAATTTCTTATCAAAAATAATTATTCTTGTTCAATTGGGGGAAGAGCGGAGACAATAGCTTATAACTAAAATATGACACATATACTTGTGATTTCAAAGTATTTAAAAACCGTTGAAAAACAGCGTCAATAACAATAATAATGTTAGTTGTCGAAACATTTCGATTTATGTTCATTTAGAGCTTAAGTTCATCATTCAAAAAAGCTATGGAGGGCTCAGTTTCTGGCAAACTGAAGTTAACGTTAAAATCACCACTCGAAATCATGGGAAGCGAGTGATAGTTTTTTTAAAAATAGCAGAACCACCTTTGGTATATGGTAAAAGTACAAAATACAGGAAATCTTTAATATTTTGAACCGTTTGATTTGGAGAAATGTATACGACAACCGAAATCACTGTTCTCAGATTTCATACAGAACGAGCCCTGAGATTTTGACAATTGAGCATAAGAATCGCAAGTTTATGTTGGATGAAGTCTAATAAGACTTGCTAGTATAGGCGAAGTGGATTTAGATTCAAGAAAATGAAACCGAGTTTTTGAATTCGAATCTTTTGAAATGCTATATTTAACAATATAAAAAAGGCCGGCAGCTTGATGGCTACTAGAGTTGGACCCCGATGCGAGGATAGCGAAGAGACACCACGAAGCGCGCTGATTGATGAAATCAAATAGCACACGTTTCCCCGATTTCCTGTTACACATTTCCGTCCCTTTTCACGAAATCACTCCTACAAATATCCAGCAACCGAGAGAAAAGATGTTACACATCAAAAAACCCTTAAAACCATTTGCAAGCAAATAAAATGAAATACGCTACTAAATATCAGAAAAAAATCCTTGTGACATTCGAAAAGTTATCGAAGAATATGATAAAAGGATTTGGCGGATGATACTACTCATCTCATCTCAGATCCCACCGAATCAACTCTTCTTCACACAGGGAATATTCTGTATCATGGCAAACTGTCAACGTTCATCTCGTTTTCATCTCAAGGTACTTCTGCTGTCATCATAGTCATCTAGCAACGTCTTCCCACTCTCATTACCTGTCAGAGGCCCTATATCTCTAAGACATATCACCTTCGGTTACGTAGTTGTGCATAAAAGAATTTTGAAAATGAAAGAGTTCAGAACTTCATAATAAATTCGATTTTCTCGGGACTGGGATGTATGGTGTGTGTTTTCCTTTTTTCTCTTTCTGTTTTGAAATTTATACAGATTGATATATATATATAGACAAAATTCTTGAAAATTGGAATATTATCATAGTATAGAAACATTAGGAAACAATTTCTCTTTACGTTTGAAAGAAACTGAAAATAATTTATTAAGAAGACAGGTACGATTTCAGCAAAAAATTTTAATTTAAGGATTTAAAAAAATTTTTGGTTGCCTCCTATGTGTGTTTAAAATTTCATAATTTAAATTAATTTATTAATTTTTTAAGGAAAACACTTAACATTTTTGAAGTGATTTTAAAATGCTATTCCTCCTACAAAAAATTACGTACACGCATGAAATTTGATTTACAAGTACGTCAAACTATGCGTAACAAAAGTTGGCATGGGCTTACTATAACATGATTGGTATTTGTACAATACTTCTTTTTATGAATGCTTACTGAAAATTCCTTAAAAAATTTATAAATTCTGAGTTCAGTTGTTTTTAAAAAAATAAGTATTGCTTTGATTCAAATACCATCGAATGAAAATAAACCTGATATATTTTATATTATTTAAAAAAGAATGTATAGTATATTTAACAATCTAAATGGAGCTAAATATGATTATTTATAGATCAGAGTGACAGTGATGGTGAGACTTCAGTGATGTGCCAGAAAATATAACGGAAGACGAGTTCGACCAACTTTTCATGTAATCCAATAATTGAAGTTTATGAGGAATATTTCTTTTAAATAAAACATTCATGTGTAAATTTATGCAGAAATCTACTTTCTTGTGCTCAGCTTTTCTTTATTTTTAAAAGTAAGTTCATGCTTTCATTTTTATATCCAGCGTATGTAACGTGTACCCATACATTTCGATATTTTTTTGTGTGTGTTAATGTGTGTTTTGTGAGATCTTTTTTTTTTGTTTGTGTTTTTCGGCGTTATATGCCGAAATAAGCGTAGATTGTCATATGTGCATTAAGACATATTTCTCAGGCGTTTTAGTTCTTATTATTTTAACTTGTAACAAATATATTTCACGTCAAAGAATAATTATGTATAAAAATATATCTTTTCTATTAAAATTTTGCTTAAGGTATCCGACTACTTGCGAGAATTTTTTTAAAAAAATGGAGATATATAGGAATTTTTTTTATGGTTTTTAGATTTGTTAAGTACATTTTAAGAAAAATTTGCTAAAATTAAGAAGAGAAAAAGAAATGATTATTACTAAAATGGGAAAAATAATGGGTAAAAATTTATAAAAAATAACATAAATGGGGCCCATTCTGTACCAAAAGTTAATGCAAAAATTTTCGATTTTTCAATTCTGATGTTTTGCTGTGTTACTCATTTTTGAAATGACCTTTGATAAGAAATATTTTCTTTTTTCACAAAAACTAGAGCACGTTATCTTAGTTATTACATGAAATTGCTTAAAATAACAGTGATTAAATTAACATAAGTGACTGTAAATTTTGTAATAAAACAGTGGTTGATAAATCTGAAGGTTAAAACGATTCTACTATTATACAGAACTAACAGAAGAAATTTCACATTTAATTGTTTTCAAAACTTTTTTAACAATCGCTGGCCCCGTTTGATTATTTTAAAAAAATCACATTTCGAGTAAAACGCGTTTTAAGGTATATCTTGCTTAAAGTAATGGCATCTGCTTTTACTAAAACACTTGTAGTTTTTGTTCTATTAAACGGAAAATGATACACTTGATATTTTTATAAAGCTAATAAGAAGGCCTATAAAATAAAATCATAAAAAAATTGTCAATTTTTGGCAAAATTCACAATTTTAGGGTAGTCGGTTACCTTAACCTTTCAGATAGAGTCCAAATAGTATGAATGTTATAAATGCAAGAAATAACTCTTAATAGCTTCATTCTAAATTCTCTTGCCTAAAATTCATAAGCCCAATACATGTGTAATTTTTTAAGATGTTCCCGCTTTGACCTTTTGAAAACGAACACAAAGGTTTGTTTTACATCATCAGTTTTATCCATCTAATTAATTGAATATTTCCGCCATTTTGAATAAAAAGAAAGCATTATTTATAACCTTATTTTATGTTTATTACGGAGTGAATAAATGAAGTGAAGATAATTATTAAGTAATTAATCATTATTCTAGTGGCATTCTTCTTGGATAAAATTTTCAAGTTCTTTTGAATGGGAAGCACCTCAAAAGACTTGTAGAACCATGCAAGTTAATAATAAATTGTTGTTAATTGTTCGAAAATTCTTTTGCGGAAGAACTTTAATATTATCTGAATAAATCTAATCGCTTGGGAGGGAAAAATGGAACAGGAAAAACAGAAGAAAATAATAAGTCGTTTGTTTCATAAAAAGGGGAAATAAAATTATATGAAAAATTAATTTACCGCATTTATGTAAGCAATTAATTTAAACAAATTAATCATTCATGTTTTCTTGTGTTGTTCTTTCATCTTCCATCTTTGTTTTCTTTCATAAACACATGGACGGCATATTTAATATTCTTATGTCTAATTTTACGAACACCTTAAAGAGATCTGTATAAAATTCATCAATTGATTACATTGTAGTTTTGCATTCCTTTTTCTATTTGAATGTAGAGAAATTTTCGTAATTAAAACATTGCTGGAAGCTAATTTTTTAAAAATTTCTGTCTACCAGTTTTCTGAATTTGAAGTTATAGTTAATACTACACTATTATTGTTTTTCTTTTCAAATTTACATTATTATATTTAAATGAAAGCAATTAAGTGAATCCACCTAAATGTAATATATTTCCTCTTCCATATTCTTTATGAATTTTTTAATTACTTAAAACTTATTTAAAAGTTATCGTTTCGTAACATTTTACCTTATCCAACATATTTGATAAAAAATAGTTCTGAAAATTCTATTTTGTTTCAGAGTTGAATTAATCAAATTTTTTTTCAGTATTTTAAAAAAATCTTCTAATCTGAATTTTTCAGAGCTCGAACGAAATTCTGCAACAGATGTCAGATATATCATTTAAAATGTATATTCATCAAAAATATTTCGTAATACGTAAAAAATGTTTACTATTAACAAAAAAATATGAAAATTTTATGAAATCCTCTATAAAATTTCAAACTATTTTCGCAATTGATAAAAAAGTATTTAAGAATGGCAAAAAAATTAAAATTTTAAGAAAGTTCTTCGAATACCATCAAATTTACTTTGGAATAAATAAAATAAGTATTTTGAGATATTTCTTTAACTTCAAATATTTATTTATTTGGTCTCATGAATTCAAGAGTATTTAAAGAGTAAATATTGTTGAAACCAATTCATCTTCCTTCAAATTTCTAAAATTCAAATTAATTGGCTTAAAGATAATTAATAATTAATGAGAAAAAATACAAAAAAAAAATCAAAAATATTTCAGTTTTGAGACGATTTTCAAGGTACCAAATCAGAATATATAAATAAAATTGTCGCCAAAATTTTATTACTAAAACGAATTATTCGATTGCAATTTTTTGGCAAAAAAAGTAGAAAGAAAGGACAGATTTTCAAAACATTCTATTTTTATGAAAATTGCTTTTAAAAGAATATTATTTTGCCTGTATATATATATATATATATATATATATATATATATAGCTAAGATTTCTTCACAGAGCCTAATAAAAATTTTAGGGGTAGATTTATTCATATTTTAATATATCAGAATAGGGAAATTTTAGCATACTTGCGATTTACTATTCCAATTTATCCTAAAGTATCCGTCTATTTGCGACAACTTTTTTTTTTAAAGATGGAGATATGGGGACTTTTTTTTTTTGTTTTTAGATTGTTTTAGTACATTTGAAAAAGTATGCTATAATTAAGAAGAGAAAAAGAAATTATTATTACTGAAATGGGAAAAAAGGGTAAGAACTTATAAAAAAATAACACACATAATGGCCCATTCTGTACCAAAAACTTATGATCAAATTTTCAATTTTTTAATTCTGATGTGTTGCTATGTTATTCATTTTTGAAATGACCTTCAGGATAAAATATATTTTAATTTCTATAAAAACTAGAGCACTTTTTCTTAGATATTATATGAAAGTGCTTAAAATAACAGCTCTTATATTCACATAAGTGACTGTAAATCTTGTAATAAAACAGTGCTTGATAAATCTGACGGCTAAAACACTTCTACTATTATACAGAACATACACAAAAAATTCCAGTTAATTATTTTCAAAATTTTTATAGCAATCACTGACCACGTTAGAGTATTTTTAAAAAAAAAACATTTCGAGTAAAATGCGTTTTAAAGTAAGACATCTTGCTTTAAGTAATTACATCTGCTTTTACAAAAACACTTGTAGTTTTTGTTCTAATGAACGGAAAATAATAAACTTGGTATTTTTATAAAGCTAATTATATGGCGTATAAAACAAAATCATGAAAAAATTTGTCAGTTTTTGGCAAAATTTACAATTTTAGGGTAGCCTTAACTCTAAAAATGAAATGATTTTTTCCAAATTTTAAGTTTAGTTTTTATTGAGACATCTTAACTATATATATATGCAAAATATTTTTATCATCAAAGCATTTTTCTTAAAAGTAGGATGTTATTATTTTTTCCAAAGATAAAATTGTATTTAAATAAATTTTCTTGTAAATATACTCAAATCAATTTTATAATTATATTCTTATTCAAGTACCGCTAAATATCAAAAACATTATTCATTTATACGCTTTCTAAACGTAGTCGGACATCTTAAAAACAATTAATAAATAAATCGATGTGAAAAGAGTCTTACAAATTCGAATACATTCTGAACTAAATCTTAAATTTTCCTGTTATGGGTCTGAAAATATTCCATAAAACATTAGGTGGAATATTTGCTTGTATCTTTAAAATATATCCAGATTTTTCTAGATTTAAAGAAACGTTCAGAATTTGATAAATAAGAAAAGAAATTACATTAAAATGAATCGAATCTGTTTAGCTTAGCTTTCTCTGTTTATAAGAATTTGCTCTATTTGTTTTTCAATACACTGGATGAAATAAAAGTAAAAATGGAACACTACGTGAAAATAAAAATTCTTACATAACCTGCAAAACTTTCAAGTTTTAAAAAAATGAAATTCCTTTGTTTTGATTGCACACTTTTCAAAGCACCTGTGATTGATGATATTTTGAAAATATTTGACGTTAAAGCCTACAGGAATCCCTAAAATTCCATACTTCGTTTTCAGATAGAAAAACGCTTCAAAAATGATCGTTGCGCTCTTCGAAAATTATTGGCCTTGAAGCATAGTAATCTATTTAAAGAATTTTCTTCACATTAGATATTTTCTTCTAAATTATGGTGAGAACCGATGTAAATTATATTAAAAACCCATTTCGAACTTTTCATATTAGAACAGCTGTGTTAAGACTGAAAGAAATCGTTTAAAAAGCCTTTGAGTAAATAGTTTCGGATAAAAGAGTCAAATAGCTTATTTCGTAGAGGAGATAAAAATGTCTTAGTGATTAATGGAAAAATCTAGAATAAAATTACTTTTTAAAGTGATAACCAAGAACATCTTTATTTTTTGTACACACTCGCATATATAAACGTATTCATATATTAACATAAACACGTACACAAGTATAAGCGTACAAATACATACATGCTGATATATGTATATACATATAGGTACATTACACAATTTTATTATAATGGAGATTTGAAAATCTCGGACCTTGTTTAAAATACCATTGCTAAAAATTATACTCCTGCGATTCACAAGTCAGTTAACTCTTTTTGCTGCCAAAATTGAACGGCATTGTGAATCTGTTTAACTTTGTGTATTGTTATCTTAATCTTACTGCAAAGGAAAAAAATCAAAATTATACCGAAATATATATCTATATAATTATATTTAATAATATATTACCTTATATTTCTGTCTATAAGTCTGAAAGTTTTGCACACTTTTTATGTTAAAGTAAGTGGTTAATATGTGGATCCGATAAACTTGGTAAAAACGAGGCTTTAAAAACCAGGTTTTCTTTTAAAAAAAAAAAACATTTTACCTTTAGTCACACTCAAGATATTTTAATCTTTTAGCTTTTTGGGTGCTTTGAACGAAATTTCTATTCCAAGAGGAACCAAAAAAAAAAAAAAAGTCGTCTAAAACTTTCTTAGTTAATGTCAGAATGTGAGTTTTTGAATACTTCTTGAAGTTAACATTCATTCATCGGAATGTTTGAATGCATATTATCCCCATTCTGCAAGTTTCCAATCCAGGGAAAGAAACAAATCGACGATTAAGTGCAGTGTACGAATTTCCCTTACCACTCATCTTCCAAAAAAAAAAAAAAATCTTAGGAAGTGTTTTCATAGATAGTGTACAAGAAAACAAATAAATGGCAGAAAAAATTGAAATAGCTTAAGATTATCAAAGAGGCTACGTTAAAGGGAAGACATGCAGAGACAATACAACGCAAAACTTGTAAGCTCCAACCTGTTTGCTACAGGACTGTACAAGATAGTGAGTGCTAGAATTCTCAAGCGTTTTATAAGATAACTTCGAATTATCCCATATTGTAGTCTGGCCAGTCACAGATTTTACTTCATAATATCGAGTGTACCAAAACGTATTGTTTTAGTTCGAAATATCAAGAATTTTTTCTAGGGACTGAGCATATACTTCGAATTATCGAGAGGTTCGTATTATCGAATGTTGGAATTATCAAGAATCGACTGTATTAACAATTTTATTAAAAAAAAATATTTAGAATTTAAAAACTTCTTTTTTTGTGTGGTTTCAAACTTCGGAATATCAAAAATTTTGCGTGGAGAAGTTGATGATGAATCTTGTGAATAAAAGTAATTTTGCTTCTGTAAAACATACAACTCACGTGTCTAGTTTGAATATTTGCAACAACTTCGATATTAATTTTAAAATAAAGGTCCCAAATTAGGTATCCACATTCAAGATTCAAGATTATAAGTTCCAAACACAAAACCTTCAAGACAATTTCATTAAAGAAATCTTCTATTTTATCGTTTGTGAAATCGAAGATTTTTCCTAGAGCGAAACATTGGAGATAAATTATCAAAAGTTTGAAAGAAATTTTTTGTTATAAACTAATTTACAACAGTTTTAAGCTTTTTTTAAAAAAAAAAATGGTGTTATTTTTTTGAAAAAGAATTCCTTGCCTATCATCATTGGCGTCTGGCGTTTTACGTTACAGTAGTTTTATTGGAAAATAATACTCGAATTTTACCTGCTTCAGATTTTTTTTTTAATTCGGCTTATGTACAAGCTACCAATTTTGGATAAATTTTTGAAGAAAAAACTTACTGTTGGCCTATACACGGTTCCGATAAAATTCAGAAGTATAACGTAATGTTTCCTCTATTAAATATTTCAGCAAATAACAAATAAAAGTGCTACACATTTTTATGTTTTCCAAAGGGGTTTCTTGTGAAATTATACACATAATTAGAATTAATTATTTTGAATCTTCACTCTTTTTCAAAAAAAGATTTTAAAAGCCATAGGAATCAACTATATTTCTTTTGTACCCTAAATCATATGGATTCTCTTTCTGGCTTAAGTCGTGAATTCATACAAGTCAACTAATGCGTTATATCGAAGAACTAACGGACTTTCATTAAGTAAAGTCTTATCTAGTGTTTGTCGAGCAACTAGAAATTTTCATTTTATGGAAAAATTTAGGAAAAAATGCTAACTTTTTAAAAAGAGTAAATAAAAAAATTAGATGAAGAAATTTCCGATCTCATCTTACACAGCACAAATCGAATTCATTCAACTCCAAATGTGATGTCAAAAGAGATAGGACGAATAGAAATTTTACCAAACGATAACAGAAGCCTTATCTTTAGCCATTTTTTTCTTCTATCTCATTATCACAAAATGTAAGAGGGGAAAAAGAGAAGAAATTCGAACAAAAAGTATTCCGGGGTGTTTTCAAACTTTGTTTTTTCTTCCCATTTGGTTTCATAAAAAAAGGGAAAGATCAGTAACTTTTTCCATTCCCTGGACTGTAGGGAAAGCTGTGGTTTTATTCAAAATTATATTTCCCTTTCCAAAAAAATGCTTATAGGTTTTAAGCAATGTTCCAGATATGAGGGAATTTGTTGTAATTATTTGTTCTCATTACATGATTCGAGCTAATTTCACAGATTTATTACCTCGATGAAAATAAGAAACATTTTATATATTCAATTTTATCATGAAAAGTATTTAAACCAACAATAGTTACAACTAACAAAAATGCAGATGAACATAAAACGTTTAATAAAAAATAATATTCGATAGGTGTGAGCGATATATTTTAAAATATGTATATATGTATTAAGAGTTTATTTTACTAAAATAGGGACATATAATATGCAATTGAAATTAATTGTTTTTACTCCACACTAAAGTTTTCTTTCTATCTTAATTCCTAGCAATATTTAATAAATCGAAATTCACATATTTGAGCATTTATATAAGATTCCATATCCTCGACTGCAATGAAAACAAATATACTGGGAAGAAAACAGTTCAATTTTTTTTCTCAAGTATTTAAAAGATTACATATCAGCTCTATGAGCAATATTTTTTTTTTGAAAATGAACTTCCTTTTTTCCCATGTGAGTAATGAGTAATATTCTTTAAAGGGGAGAAAACAGCTTACATTAAAAATAATCCATGGCTCTGTGTCTTTTCTTTAATGGTGAAATAGTTCCTTTAGGGGTAAGAAGCAAGCCCTATGTCGATTATTATATTATATTAAAACTCGTAGATGTGTTGTCTTCCCTGCAGTGATACTCTCCGTGAGAAAAGGTAGAGTTTTACAAGCTAAGTTCATTTCCAGGGTAGACTTGCAAAATAAGATTATACCAGCCATAGAAATAATGACCAAAATTACCAGATTGGTGACTTGGTAACAAATTTGGAGAAAATTTGATATCACCAAGGAATCATTGAGGAAGCTCTAGGATCAAACATTTTAGAAATTTCAATAATGTTAAATAAAGGAACTTTGAAACAAAGGTCTAGTCAGTTCAGTAGAGTTATTTAGAAGACATGGTACATAATTATGTAGCGCTCTAATATTTTTGTAGGAATTATAAGAGTAACTGTACTAAACTTAGCATTGCCCAGTGTAAGTAAAAATATTTAATATGAATAATTAAGTCACTGAATTATAAAAGAAAATTACTTTGCTGTGAGTTCCGAATAGAGTGCAATCGATATCAGAAACTGAGCGTTGACTGTGATAACAGAGATTTTATCAGTCTGAGTTCCTGCTAGTGGAATTGTTCTAGAGAGAGACTATTTTTCCATTTTAAACCAAATTTAACTCACGTTTTAAAAAACAATTTTATTTTAAGAAAATTTTAATCTTGTAAAAATGAATATTGAAGTACATCATGTAAGTTGTTTTTTTTGCAATGATACACTGCTTGTGGGAAAAAGAGTTTTACAGAAAAAATACTCTTCCCAGCAATGACTTGAATAGGATTATGGCAAACTTAGAACACACACATATAAGGGCAGGGTTTTCTCTCCAGATTGGCGACAAATTATATATGCAAGGAAATTTCGAGAAATGACTGGCATCGACCCCTCTGAAAATTTCCGCGGGGCTATATAAGGGACTTCTGAATTCAGAAGTCGGTCAGTCGAATTCAGAATCTGTTTGTGTGTTGTGTGCTATAAAACAGAGATACTTTTATCTGCTTGTGTTCTTGCTAGTGGAACTGCTCTTTAGAGCCATTTCTAGAACCTTGTAAGACTTAGTTATAACGAGAACGTTATGCACTGTTGTAAATAATCTATTATAATTCTTTGAGCATGTATTTCTATTTGTCATCTATTGTCTATTTGTTTTCTCTATTGTCGATTTCTATTTGTCATCTGTCCATAATTTACTTCCTTAATAACTCTATTATTCAAATAATTGGAGTATTTAGCTGCTTCCCCCCCAAAAAAAATTTGCAACAATATTTTTAAAAGCAACGTTTCAAAGTCAATGTGTTACAAGCATAGGGAGACGAATCGAGTTACTGAATGCTATGCAATACCAAGCTTGCATTACAGAAAATTAGGATGCGCTTAGGAAACTAAGAACAGGACCAAAAAAAAAACAAGATTTCTTTTTTGAAGTTGGAAAAACGACATAAAATGTGAAATAAACTCAACACAGTAAAATTTTCCGCCACCCAAAATTATAACAATATTGTTACGAATTTTGTATAAAACAGTGTAAATAATTGTATTTGGATGTGCAATGCATTTATAATACTCTATGCTATATTTGTTTCATGTTAAAATTGTAATATTCACAAGCAACGCCGTCCCTTACATTATAATGGCGATTCAATGGATAAAAGATAGAGCCAAGTTGACATCTTTTTTGGTTACCGACTTGGCGGTCATTTTGGCGACTTGACGATCATGTTGACGACCATTTTTGGTGATTTCGGGACTCTTTGAAATCTTCTAGAAATTAGTGGAAAAATGCACTAATTTTACGATCTATGATGCACACACACAAGCGCATCCTTCTCGAAGTTTCCGCCACGGCTATAAATAGAGCGATATTTGACGTAACAGTCAACCTGGTTTTGACTAGCGGTTAGTAAACTTGCCTTGACCGTGAAGACTAGCGACTAGCTCGGTTGTTCAATAATACAAGCGGTGCTTGTGGATAATCTTTTATGTACATGTATGTTAGACGCTGATAATTGTGTTTGAGTGTTGTTGAAGGTGTGAAATCCTTCTGATATTTATTCTACGAATTTGGGTGTTGAATCCTGTATTTCAAGGATTGATTTTCGACTGTAAATACTCATCGCTCTTAAAGAATTGCCTTGTTGTTTACGACTAATTTTGCATAAAATCCTTGAACCGCGATCAACGTAACAATATTTTTACAAACCACATTTCAATGTCAATGTTTTACCAACTTAGCGAGACGAAGCGAGTTACTGAAAGATATGCAATATCAGGCTTTCTTTACAGAAAATTGGGTTGTGCTTAAGATGCTAAGAACAAGGGACAAAAAAAAAATATCTGTTCCTTGACGTTGTAAAAAGAACACAAAATAAAATATCCCCAGCAAAGAATTTAAACAGTAGTTTATTGCGCGTAAAAAAATTGACTTTTGTATAAATTCTATGAAAAAAATATCATTTCAACTAAACCTTTCATTTCTTTTAGTGTTATTTAGGAAGCTTGTTTATTTTTCTAAAAAATAACAAAAATTTATAAATGAATTAATAATCAATAATTATTGAAGATTTTTGAGTTGAACATTTTTTAATAACAATATTAACTATTCAGTCAGGTAAAATGCTATATTTAAGATTCCGAACCGTGATTTTGAAAAATCTTATAAATGAATAAGTTCTTGATATATTGCTACAATTGAATTAGAATATACGTCAAAAATTAAGAATATATTTAAGAATATATATTGTCACAAGGAAAAATTATTTTAATGCCAATTTTTAGAAAGAAATGAAGAAAGAACGACATATTTT
>BMAO01020959.1:0-11948 GCA_019973975.1 Trichonephila clavata | reverse complement strand
TTTTTTTAATCATTTATTTATACGTTTTTATTTTTAATTATAACTTTTCAGTTTCTTTCCTTGAAGCATTTTTGTTTTATCTTTCTTAGCATATTGATGTTTTTTTTCGTTGTATGGGTTAGTTTGGGCTGGTATTGTTGATAAATTCTAAGCTTACACAGCTTAGAATTATATATAATTAATACTTTTATATAATTTTCTTTGTTTGCAACATATAAAAACACTCTTTTTTTTTAAAAAAAATTTATTGCTGTAAACTGAAATATAGAAAAAAAAATGTTATACACAATGACACAAATTTTCATTGTTCAATTGGCAGAACACATTTATAACTGAATACACAAGATTATTAAGGACTTGTATGAAAACGATTAAATGAAATACAAAAAGTGTTAAAAAGAATGGTGAGAATACAAAATTCAAATCTCATCATAAAAAGAATGAACATTTCTTAACTCTGCAAGTGTGGTCTTAATCTGCAAAATTAGAAAAAACAAAACAAATTATAACACACTTACCAAATAAAAGATCGCATTCAAACAAAAGCTGTCTATTTTATTTTTCTTTGTTATAGAAAAAAAAATAAATACCTCATCAAGAGACTCATCTATAAGATAAGCTATTTCCTCTTGTTTTTGAGCACTGTAAGAATTAAGCACTTCCAAAAAATCTCCATCGATTACTCCCTAAAGAAGCATAAAAACAAAAAACACTTATAAAAAAAATCACTGGTTAAAACAACATTTGAAAAAAAAAAATCGGCACAGCTTGAAGCATTAAAGGCTGGAAACCACCGACAATTTACTAAATTTCAGTCTTTACTCAAAGTAATAAAAATTAAAAATCACATTGCTCAAAATAGGCACCGTGTAGCTGTAACAAAAAAATATTTTTTAAATCATTGATAAAATAAGACATTTATTTCAAATACTTATTTTTCTTATAAATTTTGGATAGAGTATCTCAACAATCATGTGAATCCAGCATGAAAAAACATCCTCACATTTTTCAAAATCTATTGAAGGATTAGAAGACAAGAAACGTAAAAAATAAACTCGAACTTTCAAAATAAATACACATTTGATGAAAGGGTAGAGATATTTCATGAAAAAACAGAAACAAGCTGCTCATGTAGATATTAGCAATTTTTTTTTGGTAATAAATGTACAGAATGCTGTGTTTAATTATTGCGCTAATAACTATTATCCCAAGCAGCGCATTCATTTAAATGACTAATAAGTAGCCATTGTACATAGCTGGTAAACAGAGAGAGATGGCACAGTTTTCTTTAATGTTTCAAGGGATTAAGAAGGTCCCGTCAAAAAGATCCCAGAATTTCGGTGTAACTTTTTACTAACACAAAATAATTAATTAATTTTTTACTTTCACTAATTTTTTTTTTACCGGAATTCATAATAGGTAGTGTGACAGCACAGCAATATAGCTGAAGGTAGGAGTGTATGTTGATTAGATGGTGCGATGTCGAAGTTCGAGCAAAGGACGGGCATCAAGTTCATGCGTAAATTGGGAACATTTGCTACAGAAGACTTTGTTAACCTTGCACAGTTTATGGTGTGTGATAATTCTTTTTAAAAAACTGCCGATTACGAGTGGTCTTCAAGACTTTGAAACTAGACATGAATTACTGGAAGATGAGAGTCGCAGACCATCAACCTACAGAGACGAACAAGTGAAACAGTCAATCAGATCAGACCAAAAGTATGAATATCGACGCGTTTGCATAAAGAGTGCAGATCTCTCAGGTTCGTTCAAGTAATCCTACGAGATGATTTGAAGACGGAATGTGTCAGTGCAAAATTTGTCTAGCAGCTGCCGAACCTCGATCAACTGGAAACTCGGCAACAGCCCGGAGAAAAGATGCAGTCAAACCTTCCAAAAATCCTTTGTGCCGTTCAAAAACTCAAATGCAGTCACCAAAGACTTCCTTAAATATAGCTAAAATATTTAGTTTTACTTTAACTTCGCAAGTAATATGAGATTAATGTGCCTTTCGATTTTTAAGATTATTAAGATGACGGCACTACGGAAAAACAGTGTCCCATTCAAGCAAGGAGTTACAAACAACTAAAAAAGATGACAGAGACGCAATAAACTTCATCTACAACAGTGGTCTTAAAACTTTTTCGACTCACGGAACCCTTAGAACTAAAAGGTGTTTTGGTGGCGCCCCATTCCCCCCCCCCCCACAGAGAGAGAGAGAGAGAGAGAAAGAGAGAATATATCTTAAAATAATATTTAAAGTAGATCACCATGTTATATAGGTACTTAATATTAAAAAAATATTGTATCTCTGGTACTAAAATTTTAATGCGATTTTTATATAATATCTCATTAAAATAATATTAATCTGTAATCCAAGTGTCACCTACCCATGTGTTATATTTAGTAACTGGGATATTTACACTAACTGCCGAAGTCAAGGTCTGTTGAAATTTTCTGCAGTCGCATTTCATAATCCGAGTTTAATTTGTTTTTGTAGCCACTTACGTTGAGAAATATTTTTCATTTAAATACATTGTTCTGAATGGCTAAAAAGGTCTTGTTGTTGGTGAGAAATCCTGTGTATTTTGCACGAATTTGCAACCAAAAACTTAGGAGTTGTTCTTGCTTAAGTTTAAATTTTAACTCCAAATTTGTTGATATATCGATAAGCTGTTCCCTTTCCTTCATAATAGATGTTTTTTCCACCAATGAAAAAAGGTGCATTTTCCATTAGAAAACTATTTAGAAAACAAAACATAGTACTATAACGAGTATAAAATTCTTTCGTGTTATCTGTATACAATAGAATATTCACAATGCTATATATGAAAAACGTTCTAATACTCTTTTATATTCTAATAGAAGTTTAATAAGTATTAGAAAACTAAGTTATTATATATAAATAAAAGATTTTCAGTTTTAATGTTTGGGATGAATTTTAGATACTAGTGGGTATGCAAACTTCCTAGAGAACGTGAATCCATTTTACAAACACATTTATAATTTTCTTTTCGATATTTTTACTGTGACTCGTGGAACCCCTGGGTATGCCTCGTGGAACCTCAGGGTTCCATGGAACATGAACTTATATTTTCCGTGGCAAACGTCGCAGAAAAGTTTACAAGGATTAAATAAATATTACGGGGTAAAGAACGACGAAAAATTGCGGAATAGGAAAAAATTATGAAAGCCTATAACAAAAGTAAAACAATTGAAAGAGAAAAATAATTATGTCATCAAATTATTTTGGGACTGTGAACTTGCAATATAAGATTCTGATTTAAAAAAAAAATCGACAGTCCAATTTATTACTGTTTTTATAAACAATTTTTATATCTCTACCACATTTCGAAATTAGAGAAATCTTAACAAGATTGAGGGGCGAAACATTAGAAATCAAAATTGACCCAAAGTGCAATTTTGGCAAGCCTTTTAATTTGTAATAAATACATGTAAAGTCCTCCCACTCTTTTAAAAATAGATCATGGTACTCCACCGCTAGGTATACAATATTCCACGAAAGAATTGTCCAATAACGGGGACGATTATATTTTTCTTAGACAATCGGATTAATCGTTTGAAATTAATTAATGAATGGTCATACACGTAAACACTATAGTAAAAACAGCACCAAATGACAAAAATCAAAGTAACCATATTTTAATGTTATAATCCAACTTGGCGAAAATTTTCAATAATTTGCGGCTAGCGTACGAATATCAAATTATACAGTACTTCCCTTTCATACATGAATCTATATCTAATTTTGTCAGATAATCCAAGATTCTACAACATGCCAAAAAATGTACTACAGCTGAGAAACGTTCAAAACGATTCCTTATTTTTAAATTTTCCGAAATTTATTTTGTTTTTGCTGTGGCGTTACAATCAAAGTATGGAGATTCCTTGCATTAACAAGTTAACCGTGACGATGGATGGCGAAAAAAATGAAGAACGGAACTCGGACTTCCAGCCATTTCCTTTCTAAGCCACGCGTTGATTAGTTGGCAACCTGCCTTGATGTTATTATATGTAGTTTCCTGTTTAAGTTTAAACTAAATAAATCATCAGTTAATTTTTACCTGTGATCAGGAGTCCACACTTATTTCCACATTACCTTATTACACTGCTGGCCACCTTAAATGCAACACCTTGAAGGAAGCACGCAACAAATAACATGAAATTTACAACATGCATTAGCGGAGGTGAGATATGTAAATGATTAGAATTTCAGCGCAGACACACATCACGCACGCCTGTGGCGCCACCTCAAAGTGCTATTTAAGGCTTGGAGATTTCGACGATTTCCAGTTCGGCAATTGTGTTTTTTTTGTGGTTTTTTCAAAAAACGATTAGAAAACAGCGACCAGCTTTTGATCAAGTATTCGAGTTCGACAGAGGAAGGATAGTGGCCTACCGAGATTGGAGATTATCTTTCAGGGAAATTGGTAATCGCGCGTGTTGGACGAAACCAAACAACTGTAATGCGGATATGTGACTGTTGGATGCAGGAGGGTACGACGGACTGACATGGTCGATCGCATCCACCTCAGTGCACCACTTCATGTGAGGACAGGCAAATTGTGCGCATGGCAGTGACGGATCACTCAGTCACATCACGAACCATAGCACATCACATTGAGTCTGTAACGCATCATTCAGTGTCTGCGAGTACCATTCAACGCCGTTTACAGCAGAATGGTCTGTCTGCAAGACGTCCATTGCTTGGTATACTCTTGACGCAGAACCACAGACGTCTCCGCCGCCAATGATGCGATGAAAGAAGGACGTGGGCAGCAAAATGGAATGAAGTTGTCTTTACTGACGAGTCACGCATCTGTCTGCAACACCACGATGGTTGGATTCGAGTCTGGAGACACCGTGGAGAGAGGATGCTGCGTTATGCACCTCCATATTGGTCCTGCACCGGGTATTATGGTATGGGGCGGTATTGGATATCACTCTCGCATTTCTCTAGTACGCATTGACGGTACTTTAAACAGGCAGCGCTACATCTCCGAGGTGTTGGAGTCAGTTGTTCTTCCTTACCTTCAGGCCTTTCCCACAGCCATATTTCAACAGGATAATGCGCGACCACACGTGGCACGCAATGTCCAAAGGTTCTTCGTCAATCACCAGATTGAAATGCTTCCCTGGCCGGCTCGCTCTCCAGATCTTTCGCTGATAGAAAACATGTGGTCCATGGTTGCTCAACGATTGACCCAGATTACACCCCCAGCTGCCACACCAGATCAACTTTGGCAACGTGTGGAAGCTGCTTTGTCTGCTGTACCCCAAGAACACATCCAAAGTCTCTTTGAACCAATGTCGAGGCGTGTGGCAGCGGTGATCTCCAACAATGGAGGCTACTCTGGCTACTGATTCAGGCAGGAACCACACTTCACAGAAGTCTATAAATTTAATCATTTGATACTTGATCAACATGTTATCTACAAAATAAATTTTGTTGTGCTATCTCTTGTCTTTCTTGGTGTTGCATTTACAGTGGCCAGCAGTGTATTTATCCCTCTAGAACAGTCATTCTCAGCCACTGTGCCGACATTTTCTTTTAAAAAAAATTATAAATAATATTCTATGAAAAAAATAAACTCCGAAAACCGAATCATTTGGCCCTTTTATAGAAAGAAATTAAGGGTATTCGTGGTATATTTAACTTGCCTTTCGTGGATAGATGGATATAAAAAAAATTCGAGATTGGGTTCGTAATCTGTTTATAGTAACGGATACATCTGCATAGGGATCAACTTTGAATGAAGAGGAAAAACTAATTTCGAGCTGTAATGATCCAGATTTAATTTCAAAACATTCGAAGCCAATTAATTCCTTTTGGATTAAAATTACAGGCGGTTATCTTATTATAGCCAAAAACGCTTTAAAAATATTATTACAATTTTCTACATCATAGTTGCGGGAATTAGGAATTTAGCAAGTTGTAACAATATAAGTTTTTTTTTAAAAAAGTAAATTCCACATAGGTCAACAAAGAAAAACTTTATTTTAGTTACTTTTTATAAAATAATTACAATTAATATAAATATGCTTATACATATGACAGAATCAAAATATTAAGTGGCAAAATAGAAAGCGATTTTCCTCGCAATTTTCCATTTCCCTTTCTATATATGATATTAAACTATCATTTTTGTTTGTTACTATTTATTCTTTCATAAATCACATTCTCAGAAATTAGGCCATCCCAGGTAGGATTTGAACCCACGACCTTTTGATTAGAAGTCCAACGTGCTACAGGGACACAACGAGCGATTTTCCTTTTTATATATGGTGTTGAACTATTATTTTTGTTTGTTACTATTTATTCATTAATTAAGTTTAACTAATGAATTAATATTTGAAAAAATTGTCTTACCATCAAGTGTCATAATTATTATCATAAACTATTTTACACAGTGTATTTATATACAGAGGAGTTAAGTTCTTTTCAACTTATTTTAATGTTAGTGCGCCGCCAAATTTTGAAATGGTTAAAAGTGTAACGCAACAAAAAGGTTGAGAATCACTGCTCTTAGAACTGTACAAAAAAATTGGGTGAGGGGAATCGAATAATTTTCAAATACATTGAACTGAATGAAAGGATGACATCTGAATTGTCTCTCTTTATTTAAGGCTGTTTTCGGTCAATGTTAAAGGATAGGGATCAAACGGGAAGCACATTTGCCGGCAGGAAAAAGCTCCAATAATAATTAAAATTTCTATGGCTATAAAAAAATTTATTGTTTAGAGGATAGTGTTCTTTGAATTTTGAAAAAAATACGCAGTTTTCAGCGTTATTGCAAAATGAAATTTGAGTTTTCTATGTTAAAGTATAGGAAGTGAAAACGCAAAGCACATTTTAATAGAAAAAAATTGATTTTTTCGAGTAGAATTAAATAGTATATTAGAAAGCATGCTTCCCTCTTTTGACTAGTGTAGCCAGAATTAAGTTTTATGTTTTTATTAATGAATTATTTTAAATTTTAAGTTCATTCTGAATTATTTTTGGCGTAGTTAAGACTATCTCAAAGAGATGGCGCCACCATCGTTTTGTAGCACGAATTTTTCTTGGCTACGAATACTTAATTTTGGCGATAGCTTTCTGAAATATTGTCGCCAGCTGAAATGATGGTAACCAGCATGTTGTGACAAATAGTGTGGACAATAAAGAAGATTTATGATGTACACAGAGATTTAACATCTCAAACCTGATGAACTTTCCCATTTAGGAATGTTTTTAATATTTCCAGCATGTGTGCTTTAAAAATTTAAATTATATAGATAATTTATAATTCTGCTACTTAGATTTTTTTTTTTTTTTGCCTGTTATTAATGAAATGCATATAAAAATATTTAAATTCTGTGAAGCGACTGAATGAAAAATTGAAAGTATACTTATTTTATACTTGACACATACACAGAAAGCTGTGAATTGACTAGAGAACACAAATTACTACTCCTTGAAGCTCACAATTTAAAATTTTAATATAATTATTGTAATGCAATTATTATTATTTTTAAAAAACAAACAAAATTTTTTTTTCATCGAATAGATTTTATATTTAACGTACAATTTTACCATTAAACCATTGGATCAATCATTGGAACAATCATTAAAAAAATCTGGTTTTTTAATTAAATTAGCAGAAACTTATTTTTTTAATTACTTTTCTCCAATTCTAAGCCGTACCCCAAATTCTCTCTCTCTCTCAGCCCGATTTTGTGAAAAAAAACTAAAAATAGTGTTAAATATGTTATCGACATATGATAAATTTACGAAATAAAATATGGCTGCGGTAGCCTAGTGGTCAAGGTAACGGACTCGTGGCTGGCGTCTCATGAGTTCGAGCCTAGTACCGCTCAAGACCTGTCGTGTAGGGAAGCGATGCACGAGTGAGTGAATAATAACGTCGCGCTGTTCAGCTACGTGAATGGTTTTTGGTGACGGACCTCGTAATTTTGAGCCATGGTCATTTGACGAGGACGACACCCGAGTTTCCCCCTCTCCTAACTAAGAGGGAGGGCGACGGGAGGTCCTAATACCAACGGGAGGACGTTTGAGCTCTCGACAGATTTAACGTGCATCGCTCCCCTACACGGCGGGTATTTAGTGATACTGGGCTCGAACTCGTGACATGCCAGCCACGATCCGATACCTAGAGAACTCGGCTACCGCGGCCACAAAGCGATATACGTTAAATCTGCCGAGAGCTCAAACGTCCCCCCCCCTTGGTGTGGTAGGAGACAGGATGCCATCTCAGGTGTTGTCCTCGTCATTTGACCATGGTTCAAAATTACGAAGTCCGTCGCCAAAAGCCCTTGAGTAACTAATCAGTGCGACATTAATATTCACTCACTCAATTTAAGAATTAAAAAATTGATAAAGGTGAATTAATAATAAATGAAAATAATTAATTTATTTTACCAGTATTATAAAAACTTTTTAAAAATAAACGAGAACCTGTGATTTTTTTCTATCCGATAGTATCTTGTTCAGTTTTTAGATCAACCCCATTTTTAGTAGCATAAGTATCGAGGGGAGGGAGAGTGCGGCTTAGATTCGAATAAATATGGCAATATCGTGATTTAAGTTTTTTTTCTATTAAAAATTACTGTCTGGCATTTTCTATCATTGAATATTTTCAACAACCTGATGTTCTTGACAAAATTTTTAATATAATAGTCGCTGAGTGATTTATTTGCTGAATAATTCTAAATTTGCTATGTTTAAAACGTAAAGTTAATTCAAAATATATATCCATTTTAGTTAAGTTTTATAAAAAAAATTTACTACTTAAAAATTTTATGATATATTTATTTGTGAAAAAAAGAAATATGTGAGGCATTACCGTATGAACAGATATTGGCTGCTCATAGGTGTTTTTCTTTTAGGACTATAGTTAAGATATTTATTTTTATTACTAGTTTATTTTTAAATTAGATAACTTGCTGAATAAACTTCTAAGAACACTAATTTATAAAAAAACTAAAACTTAATTTTCTAACTATTTAAAAGATGTTTTCATTTTTTAAACGCAATTATACATAAATTTAAGAAGACTTTTAAAATGAATGATTTATTTTATTAACGAAGGGAAAATATAACTGTAATAATTAATAATTTTTGCTTTTTTTAATCTCGCAATTGCTATTGCTCGATTTTCTATTGTTAAGAAGTTTTACTTTTCTCAACTTTTCCATTAATTATTTGCTCAGAAAAACTCATAACAGCTATTAACACCTTTTTTTGAGGGGGGGGGGGCAGGTGGAATGTTGAATCTATCCACTAGAAAACTTATGTCAATCTAATTATTACAAAGCTATTTTACTATAAATGATTGTCTTAAAACAATCTGTTACTCAGTTTAATCACTATGTGATAAACTACTTTGTTTTTAATTGCAGTTTTTTTATTTTCAAAACCATTTAGCGTCCTTCCAAAGGCATCTCGTCATGTCATGATGTCAATATTTCATGGGAATTTCACTTCAGATGGGACCAGAAAACACTTGTTGGTCTGAAGTCTTTAGGAAAGAAGAGAACGGTACAAAAAATAGGGGAGAAATAGGAAACTTTTATTGCTGTGGTACTAAAACAGAAAAGAGGAAAAAGCAGTATTGGGGATGTGTGAGGGGGTGGAGTCCCAAATTTCGGTGATTTTGAGGTCTTCTAATTGGATGGCGTTGTTCCGACGGAAGAAAAATACGTTGCTCGTTTCAGTCACTTTTGAAATTTAGAGTAGGAACCTTTACTTCTTATAGGACTTATTTCATTTCAGCTTTTTTTTTTAATATTTCTAAAAATGCCTTTGAAAAATAAAAGTAATAGAGCTCGTAAACATCCTATGATAGGCAGTATTCAAGTCTTTGAACAATGCAGAAAGGCAATATATGTCTAGTTGAAAAGAGAGGGGTTTGCTGATCAAAGATAGCCTTTGACCCCAAATTGGACATTCCCCCTCAATATGAAGGAAAGGTTATGTGGTCAGAGCCGACAGTGAAAACACTGTCTGCTCTGGGAAGTTGGGTTGGAAGAGTGGATATTCTTGTACCTATTGTGTTGTTTCCCTAATCAGTCACATATCATCTGCTGTACACAGTTTCGACCCTTCATTATACTGTTATTTACTATTAATTTTAAATATTTCTCTGAAAGTTATTTTTATTACACTTCGCTATCTTTAAGACGCATTCACACTATAATATCTTAACAATTTAATATAAATAAAAAATTTATTTATTCTTGTAATTCGATAATGGTGAAAAAACAGAAAACTTCCGTAAAAAAAAAAAAAAAAAAAAAAAAAAAAAAAACGTTAGCACACACGTGAAAGATATTTACCATTTAAAATACCGTTTTAAATTATATTTGTGATTTTTAAAAGCATTTATTTACTTATTTGTTTGCACCCTTTATCTGTTCTAAGAGGGGGGGGGGATGTGTCCGATCTCTAGGTGGTGACGGCTGTAGCCACGAAATATTATGTGTCCGCTCTAACCACGTCCTCTTTACCCCACACCACCGAAGAAGGAAATGGTATGAAGAGACAGTAGATGTTATTTTTAACAATAATTGAAACAAATTAAGAAAATTTATTATTTAGAAGAGAGAAATCACTCCCCCCCACCTCAATACTGAAAAAGCAAATCCAAATGGAATCCAGCGTAATCTTATGAATTATAATTGAAATTATAATAATTTAATTACAATTGATAAACTTTCCCTTTAGGATTACTACTTCTTTTTAACACACGAATATTGTTGCTTTTTATAAATTATATATAAGTGCATATTATTAGAACATGTAAGAACAAACATTATTTAACGTAGATAAAATTTTCGATTCTGTATTTGAAACAATAGTCCTTTCACACACACATACTTATTATTTTTTTAGAAAAAGGAGCAGATAAAATGCACATCTAAGAAGTTTACTTTCTACTTTGTAGAATCGGAATTATAAGAATTATTCGACAAGAAATTTTTGTTTATCAGTGAAAAAAGAAACCAACGTTTTTTTACTATTTTGATACTTTTTTTGATTGATGATTGTTATGCATCTTCCAAAACTAATAAGATTGGAAATTTTTGAAACATGTTAGGAATATTATTTATTTGTGTGTGTGGTGTGAGAGAGTTGGGGATAAAAGAATAAAAACAAAATTCTCCCCAAAAGACACCATACTCACCAATTACATGAAATTTATTTTTACATGGAATTCATAGCAAATTATGAAAATTTATTTGTAAATTATATGCCAGCTTTTCTGGAAAATAAACCATATATAGTGCAGTGGCCTTCAAACTGTGTTCCACGGAACCCTGGGGCTCTCAAGGTTACCCAAGTCACAATAAACAATCGAAAAAAGGAGATTATAAATGTGTATGTAAAATGGATTGAAGTTTAAATAACTACAAGTTTCTTTTTTCAAAAGCTCATTTCATCATTAAAATTTAAAATTCTATTTGTACTCTGTTTGTTGTTCTATTTGTAAATCTGTCGAGAGCTTAAATGCTCTCCCGTTGGTGTGATGTGGTAGTTAGGAGAGGGGATACTAGCTCAGATGTTGTCCTCGTCACTTGACCATGGTTCAAAATTACTAAGTCCGTCGTCAAAAGCCCTCAGTGCGACGTTAATGTTCACTCACTCATTTTACGAAATAAAAAAAGGTGAATTAATAAGAAATGAACAATTATTTTATTTTACCAGTATTAAAAACTTTTTAAAATGAATGAAATCTATATCTTTTCTATTCGATAATATCTTGTTCAATTTTTCTATCCGATGAATGTTTCCCGTCTTCAATTCTTTTCCGTCTTGCAACCAATTTTAGTAGCATTAACATCGAATAAAAAGGTGCGTCTTAGATTCGAATAAATATGGCAATATCGCGATTTTAAAGTCGCTGTATCTTTAAATATGCTTTTTTCTA
>BMAO01020958.1:0-18288 GCA_019973975.1 Trichonephila clavata | reverse complement strand
CCGATCTTTTGGTACCTTCCGCGACTTTCTGCGTGGTGCGGTTCGTGAGAAGATAGACGCACATACATACATATAGATAGATAGATAGATAGATATGTTTGTTTACCTTCGAATTTTAATAGTGTAAGACTAGCTTTTATGGCCCGGCTTGCACGGGCTTTCTCTACTTTATAAATTTTCCGTTCTCTTCACAAAATCAGCATGACCAATATTCCTTTTTCGAAGTAACTTTGGCTTCTATGTTTTTTTCCTCTCCTCTAAGCCCGGCGTTGACGGAATTATACCGAGGGTATAACTTAATTCCCATGTTAATGTCCTCCTTTAATTCTAACGCCAACACTTTGGTGTGGGTTTGACGCGTACGATGTGAGTGCATGACCGTGAGTGCGTGTCATGGCTTTGTTGCTTAACATTTTTCCCTTCTCTTCACGATTTCTCGATCCTAGTACACTGAAGACCCGTCGTGTAGGGTGGGATGCCGTAAATATGTCGAGAGCTCAAACGTCCTCCGTTGGTGTGGTGTGTAGTTAGGAGAGGGGGTGCCAGCTCAGGTGTCGTCCTCGTCACTTGACATGGTTCAAAATTACGTGGACATCCCAAAAGGCTCGTGTAGCTGAACAGTGGACGTTAATATTCGCTCAATCTTCACAAATTCAGCACTTCCAATATTATTTTCCGAAATTACTTTGATTTCTTTGTTTCTTTCCTCTCCGCTTAGCCGGCGTTGCACGGCTTTTACCGAGTGAATAACTTCACCTCATGGAAATTTGTGTTTCCTCAGGCGATAGCACCTGTGTGTGTGCGTGCGATGTGAGTGATTTCTTTAACAATGTCATAAAAACTCCTTTTTCGAATTTGTTCTTGCGTTGGTGTGGTGTGGTAACTATTGAAGATGGGTGAAAGCTCATGTGTGTCCTCGTCACTTGAGCATGGTTGAAAATTTCAAGGTCTGTCACCAAAAACCTCGAATAGGCATTCAGTGCGAATTTAAAAATCACCCACTCACTTTCCAATTCTTTCGTTTTACCGAGTGAATAACTTCATCCCCATGGAAATTTCGTGTTTCCCTCAGGCCGATAGCACTTATGTGTGTGCGCACGATCTGAGTGATTTCTTTAACTATGTCATAAAAACTCGCTTTTTCGAAATTTGTTCTTGCGTTGTGTGGTGTGGTAATTCTTATAGATGGGTGAATGCTCAGGTGTCTCTCGTCACTTGAGCATGGTTGAAAATTTCGAGTCCGTCACCAAAACCCTTGAATAGGCAAAACAGTGCGATTTTAAAAATCACCACTCACTTTCCAATTCTTTCCTTTTCCTAGTGAATAACTTCATCCCATGGAAATTTCGTGTTTCCTCAGGCGATAGCACTTGTGTGTGTGCGCACGATCTGAGTGATTTCTTTAACTATGTCATAAAAAACTCCCTTTTTCGAAATTTGTTCTTGCGTTGGTGTTTGTGGTAATTATTAAAGTTCGGTGAAAGCTCAGGTGTCGTCCTCGTCACTTGACCATGGTTGAAAATTTCGAGGTCCGTCACCAAAATTCTCGAATAGGCAAACAGGGTGAAATGTAGCCTTTTTAATAATAGTTGTATGTTGAAAAAAGACAAAAAAGTAGAAATTTTTCAAATTTCAAAATTTCACTACTATTTAAAATATTGAAGTAAAATTGTGAGGAATTTTTGAAATATTTGACACACGGGAAAAATGTGTCATGCAATTATCTTTATAAAAGAAGAAATTATTAAATGATTGTTTTAAGTATTTTGAGTGTTTTATTAAAATTTGTTTCGAATGCATAACATACTGCCATGGAAATTCACCTTCCTTTATCAAAGTTCCTGGTATATGTGTGATTCCTTTATATTAACGTCACTACAATTCCCTTTTTTTTAAAAAAAAATATATCTTCCAGATCTTACTAATGTCAGACAGGTTTCAGTTCTCTTTCTACAGCACGGTGTTACAGTGGCTTTTTTGAGTTTAGAACTATTTTCCCCCTGACTCTCCCCTCAGATATAAGATTTATCTTCAAGTTTCTATTCATGACATATCAAAAACAATATTGCTTTAGTAAAAAAATAATAAATTTAAACAATAAAAAGAAAACTATTTTGATGCTGGAGTAAAAAAAAGTCATCATTTTTTAATAATAGATAATTTTTAGGAATCTAAAATAATTAAATAATTTTCAGGTTTTCATTAATCAATCAATCGCTACTTACAGTTAGCTTAAAAAGGTCTCTCTAGAACGTATTTTTATCCAAAATAATAGGCGATATACTTTTTATTAACAAATAATTAATTTAATAAGGAAATAATAGAAACATTCCTTTTATTTAAAAAAAATATATTAATTTAATTCCATTATCTATAAATAATAATAAAAAAAATTAAATATTGCTTTAGTTTCGTAAAATATCTATTATTTTAAATCCATTTTTAAAAAAATAAATACACAAAAATTCTCACCGTTAATTATCGAAAGGATTATTCATTTTTTCATTTCGTTGTTTTTGAATGTTAGATTAAAATATATAAGAATGAAAAAGCCTGGAAATTTATTTACATTCACTGCACAAATCATTCAAAAAGAAATAATACTGTGTGTGAGACTAATATATGTTTCAGAATTATATTTTTTTTACAGTATTTTTTATTCCACTCATTCAATTTGCCAAGAACAGCAAGTTTGACCTTGGCCACTGAGCGTTAAACAGAGGCAGAAAAAATAATAATAATGATTCTAGCGCATGCGCAAACCCTTTAGAATGTCTTTCAAGCTTTCATTATTTTTGAGAGCTCAATTTTTAATTGAAAATTCCAAGTTTTCACATTTGATTGGAAACAACAATAATTTTTAAAGAAAAAAGGTTACAAAAATAATGCTTGTAATATTTCTCGTAAAAACTTTATTTTATGAAAATCACAAAAAGAAATCTTTAAAATCAGTAATTTTTAAGCGAAATCGACACACGGGAAGAGAAAAAATCATAAAATATGCAAAACAGGATTGTTTTGTAAAAAGAAAAAAAAAAGGTGTTTTTTTTCTATAAAATTCTTTAACGAAAGATAGTTTTTTCCCGGAAACGAAACTGTAGCCTTTTTAAAAATAGTTGTGTGCTGAAAAAAAGACAGGAAGTATAAATTTTTCAAATTACAAAATTTCACTACTATTTTAATTCTTGAAGTAAAATTGTGAGAATTATTTGAAATATTTGACACGGGGAAAAAAGTTTCATGCAATTACGCATTATTTTAAAGTAAACTATAAGTTTTATGAAAGAGAACAAAAATTTCGATACTGATAAATATTTTAAATGAATCTCAGAAATGCATTGAATGCATTTTAATTAAAAAAATATATATTAATTTAAATCCATTATTAATAAATACTAATAAAAAAAATTCTACAGATAGCTCTTGAAACGTTTGGAGATGTTTGATTAAACATATATAAGTGTTAAAAATCCACCTTTGGGGGAAAACCTAGTTATATGCCAACATTCACTGAAAAAAACTTTCAAAAAGAAAATAATACTATTTGATAAAAACATGCAATTTTTTTAATTTTAATTTTATAGTTTTTCATTCCACTCTGTGTTAATTAAATTATTTAAACACGTATCTGCTAAAAAAAGTATATTATAAAAAACTAACTTATTAATTATTTTCTAATGAAATTGATATAAATTGCTAATTTAGCAATTAATTGTGACATACCATGCGCTTACATAATGGCAGCACTGAAAATGAAGTAAATTTCAGATCAGTGGGGATGCAGCAAGTGAATTCAATCATTGAAGAAGTTATTCAATGTGAAGTAAAAATTAAGACTACTTTTTAAAAATTCTTTAAAAAAAAAGTTTTGGGAATTTTATTTTTAAATGAATGGATCTAAACTAGAAAGGCTTGAAGTTAATAAATGTAGAATATCGATTTAATAACACGAAAAGTAATGTGTGGCGACGCAATGTCCAGTAGGAGAAAAAATTTAAGACAAGTATGAAAAGAGCGACCGGCGGGTTTCTGCGAGGCGTACACCCTCCTTTGCATTGACCACGTACGGCAGTGCTGCAGTTATAATCTTGAGTGTAGCGGGAGCTCTGAGCACTCCGCCACAAGACAGTTAACTAATGTTTGGCTAAATGTAAAATCGCGTATTTTAAATTATTTTAAAAAATCATTACTTCATTTTAAGGGCGTAATTTTTACGTTAATGCTCTCAAACATCACCAACTATTTGCAAAAATAATGTACTTTGAAATAAAAAATGTACAAATTACTACTTTTTAATTTATTTCTCAAAAAAAAAAACATAAGTTTACGAAAATCAGAATTTTTTTTTTAAAATCCGTAATTTTGAAGCATTTTTTCAATTTTCGTATATGTTACGGATAATATTACTGTACACACGTAAAAAAGGTTTTGTGAGATTATCTTCATAAATGACGAAGTTATTCAATGTGAAGTAAAAATTAAGACTAATTTTTAAAAACTCTTTAAAAAAAAAGTTTTGGGAATTTTATTTTTTAAATGAATGGATCTAAAAGAGAAAGGCTTGAAGTTAATTAGTGTAGAATATCGATTTAATAACACGAAAAGTAATTCATACCCAACGATTTAGAAATAATTTTCATAAAAACGCATCAGTTTTAACACTATTTTAAAAAATTCGAAAAAAATAGAAAATACCGTTATTTTACAAAAAAAAAAATATACCGTGTCGTGGCGAAATAAATGATCTTTCCGATTCTGTAATTATTTTTTGTCTAATTTCGACACCGAAAATTAGATGACAATTTTAATATGGTGGAAAACGTAAGATTACCTCGCGGCCGAAACGGAAGGGAAGTTCCGCCAAGTAAACAACCGACAGGAGTAAAACAATTAGGCGTTTTAAGGTTTTTAATTAATATCTTTTTAACTAATTACAATATCGGAATATAAATACGCAATACGGCTTCCCCGGAAAATTCCCGATCTTTTGGTACCTTCCGCGACTTTCTGCGTGCTGCTGTTCGTAACAAGATAGACGCACATACATACATACATACATAGATAGATAGATACGTTTGTTTACCTTCGAATTTTAATAGTGTAGACTAGCTATCATGGCCTGGCGTTGCACGGGCTTTTACCGAGGGTATAACTTATCCCCATGTTAATTGCCTTCTTTCTTTCTGATGCCTTCACTTTTATGTGGGTGTAACGCGTACGATGTGAGTGCCCGCCACTTGAGTGCGTATCATGGCTTTCTCGTTTCACATTTTCCCTTCTCTTCACAAAATCAGCACATCAAATAATATTTTTCGAAATTACTTTGACTTCTTTGTTTCTTTCCTCTCCCAGGCCCGGCGTTGCACGGGCTTTTACCGAGTGAATAACTTATATATATATAATCCCAGGGGAATTTCCTTTTTCCCTCATGTCGATAGCACTTATGTGTGTGTATGCGCGCGTTGTCAGTAATTTCTTTAACTATGTCATTAAAACTCCCTTTTTCGAAATTTGTTCTTGTGTTGGTGTGGTAATTAGGAGAGAAGGGTGAAAGCTCAGGTGTCGTCCTCGTCACTTGACCATGGTTGAAAATTCAATGTCCGTCGCCAAAAACCCTCGAGTAGGTGAACAGTGCGACTTTAAAAATCACTCATTTGCTTTTGAATTCTTTCGTTGCAATTTTTTAGCCTCCCGAAATGAAAACGTAGATTTCTTAAAAATAATTGTATGTTGAAAAAAGACAGAAAAATTGAAATTTTTCAAATTACAAAATTTCACTATTACTTTAAATCTTGAAGAAAAATTCAGAGGATTTTTTGAAATGTTCGACACACGGGAAAAAAGTTTCATGCAATTATCTTTTTTCAATGAAGAAATTATTAAATGATTAATTTAAGTATTTTGAATGTTTTATTATAATTCGTTCAAAAACTGAAACGTAACATTGACCTTCACTAATTCTACCGCGCATGCGCAAAAAACTCAAAAAATCTTCCAGTGTTTTTTTAAACTTTTCATGATCGCAAAAACGGTACTTTACGAAAATCACAAAAAAAAATTTTAAATCCGTAATTTTAAAGCAATTTTTTCAATCTTCGTACAGATTACAGATGATATTTTTTTACACACGCAAAAAAAGTTTCGTGCGATAATTTTAATAAATAACGAAGTTATTCAACGTTGAGTAAAAATTTGGTCTAATATTTAAAAAAACGCAGAAAAAAAGTTTCGGTCATTTTATTTTTTAAATGAATGGATCTAAAAGAGAAAGGCTTGAAGTTACTTAGTGTAGAATATCGATTTAATAACAAGAAAATAAATTCATACGCAACGATTTAGAAATAATGTTCATAAAAACTCATAAAACTATTCTGATGCTTGATTTAAAAAAAATCATTTATTTTATAAAAGATAGTTTTTAGGAATCTAAAATAATAAAATAATTTTCAGTGTGCTAACATTATATGCTAACATTCACTAAAAAAGACATTAAAAAAAAAGAATACTATTTGATAAAAACATTTAATTTTTTAAATTTTAATTTTATAGTTTTTCATTCCACTCTGTGTTAATTAAATTATTTAAACACGTATCTGCGAAAAAAAGTATATTATAAAAAACTAACTTATTAATTATTTTCTAATAAAATTGATTAAAATTGCTCATTTAGCAATTAATTGTGACATACCATTTGCTTACATAATGGCAGCACTGAAAATGAAGTAAATTTCAGATCAGTGGGTATGCAGCAAGTGAATTCAATCATTGAAGAAGTTATTCAATGTGAAGTAAAAATTGAGACTACTTTTTAAAAATTCTTTAAAAAAAAGTTTTGGGAATTTTATTTTTTAAATGAATGGATCTAAAAGAGAAAGGCGTGAAGTTAATTAGTGTAGAATATCGATTTAATAACACGAAAAGTAATGTGTGGCGACGCAATGTCCAGTAGGAGAAAAAATTTAAGACAAGTATGAAAAGAGAGCGACCGGCGAGTTTCTGCGAGGCGTACACCCTCCTTCGTATTGACCACGCACGGCAGTGCTGCAGTTATAGTCTTGAGAGTAGCGGGAGCTCTGAACACTCCGCCACAAGAGCAGTTAACCAATGTTTGGCTAAATGTAAAATCGCGTATTTTAAATTATTTTAAAAATCATTACCTTCATTTTAAGGGCATAATTTTTACGTTAATGCTCTCAAACATCACCAACTATTTGCAAAAATAACGTACTTTGAAATAAAAAATGTACAAATTACTACTTTTTAATTTATTTCTCAGAAAAACATAAGTTTACGAAAATCACAATTTTTTTTTAAATCCGTAATTTTGAAGCAATTTTTTCAATCTTCGTATATGTTACGGATAATATAACTCTAAACAAGGAAAAAAGGTTTTGTGAGATTATCTTCGTAAATGACGAAGTTATTCAATGTGAAGTAAAAATTAAGACTACATTTAAAAATTCTTTAAAAAAAAAGTTTTCAGAATTTTATTTTTTAAATGAATGGATCTAAAAGAGAAAGGCTTGAAGTTAATTAGTGTAGAATACCGATTTAATAACACGAAAAGTAATTCATACCCAACGATTTAGAAATAATTTTCATAAAAACGCATCAGTTTTAACACTAATTTAAAAAATTCGAAAAAAATAGAAAATATCGTTATTTTACAAAAAAAATTATACCGTGTTGTGGCGAAATAAATGATCTTTCCGATTCTGTAATTATTTTTTGTCTCATTTTGACACCGAAAATTAGATGACAATTTTAATATGGTGGAAAAAGTAAGATTACCGCTCGGCCGAAACGGATGGGAAGTTCCGCCATGTAAACAACCGGCAGGAGTAAAACAATTAGGCGTTTTAAGATTTTTAATTAATATCTTTTTAACTATCTACAATATCGGAATATAAATAGGCAATACGGCTTCCCCGGAAAATTCCCGATCTTTTGGTACCTTCCGCGACTTTCTGCGTGGTGCGGTTCGTGAGAAGATAGACGCACATACATACATAGATAGATAGATAGATAGATAGATAGATATGTTTGTTTACCTTCGAATTTTAATAGTGTAAGACTAGCTTTTATGGCCCGGCGTTGCACGGGCTTTCTCTACTTTTATAAATTTTCCGTTCTCTTCACAAAATCAGCATGACCAATATTCCTTTTCGAAGTAACTTTGGCTTCTATGTTTTTTCCTCTCCTCTAAGCCCGGCGTTGAACGGAATTATACCGAGGGTATAACTTAATTCCCATGTTAATGTCCTCCTTTAATTCTAACGCCAACACTTTGGTGTGGGTTTGACGCGTACGATGTGAGTGCATGACCCGTGAGTGCGTGTCATGGCTTTGTTGCTTAACATTTTCCCTTCTCTTCACGATTTCTCGATCCTAGTACCACTGAAGACCCGCCGTGTAGGGGTGGGATGCCCGTAAAATATGTCGAGAGCTCAAACGTCCTCCCGTTGGTGTGGTGTGGTAGTTAGGAGAGGGGGTGCCAGCTCAGGTGTCGTCCGCGTCACTTGACCATGGTTCAAAATTACGTGGACCATCCCCAAAAGGCCTCGTGTAGCTGAACAGTGGGACGTTAATATTCGCTCAATCTTCACAAATTCAGCACTTCCAATATTATTTTCCGAAATTACTTTGATTTCTTTGTTTCTTTCCTCTCCGCTTAGCCCGGCGTTGCACGGGCTTTTACCGAGTGAATAACTTCACCCTCATGGAAATTTCGTGTTTCCCTCAGGCCGATAGCACCTGTGTGTGTGCGTGCGATGTGAGTGATTTCTTTAACAATGTCATAAAAACTCCCTTTTTCGAAATTTGTTCTTGCGTTGGTGTGGTGTGGTAACTATTGAAGATGGGTGAAAGCTCATGTGTCGTCCTCGTCACTTGAGCATGGTTGAAAATTTCAAGGTCTGTCACCAAAAACCCTCGAATAGGCATTCAGTGCGAATTTAAAAATCACCCACTCACTTTCCAATTCTTTCGTTTTACCGAGTGAATAACTTCATCCCCATGGAAATTTCGTGTTTCCCTCAGGCCGATAGCACTTATGTGTGTGCGCACGATCTGAGTGATTTCTTTAACTATGTCATAAAAACTCGCTTTTTCGAAATTTGTTCTTGCGTTGTTGTGGTGTGGTAATTCTTATAGATGGGTGAATGCTCAGGTGTCGTCCTCGTCACTTGAGCATGGTTGAAAATTTCGAGGTCCGTCACCCAAAACCCTTGAATAGGCAAACAGTGCGATTTTAAAAATCACCCTCTCACTTTCCAATTCTTTCCTTTTCCTAAGTGAATAACTTCATCCCCATGGAAATTTCGTGTTTCCCTCAGGCCGATAGCACTTGTGTGTGTGCGCACGATCTGAGTGATTTCTTTAACTATGTCATAAAAACTCCCTTTTTCGAAATTTGTTCTTGCGTTGGTGTGGTGTGGTAATTATTAAAGTTCGGTGAAAGCTCAGGTGTCGTCCTCGTCACTTGACCATGGTTGAAAATTTCGAGGTCCGTCACCAAAATTCTCGAATAGGCAAACAGGGTGAAATGTAGCCTTTTTAATAATAGTTGTATGTTGAAAAAAGACAAAAAAGTAGAAATTTTTCAAATTTCAAAATTTCACTACTATTTAAAATATTGAAGTAAAATTGTGAGGAATTTTTGAAATATTTGACACACGGGAAAAATGTGTCATGCAATTATCTTTATAAAAGAAGAAATTATTAAATGATTGTTTTAAGTATTTTGAGTGTTTTATTAAAATTTGTTTCGAATGCATAACATACTGCCATGGAAATTCACCTTCCTTTATCAAAGTTCCTGGTATATGTGTGATTCCTTTATATTAACGTCACTACAATTCCCTTTTTTTAAAAAAAAAATATATCTTCCACATCTTACTAATGTCAGACAGGTTTCAGTTCTCTTTCTACAGCACGGTGTTACAGTGGCTTTTTTGAGTTTAGAACTATTTTCCCCCTGACTCTCCCCTCAGATATAAGATTTATCTTCAAGTTTCTATTCATGACATATCAAAAAATATATTGCTTTAGTAAAAAAATAATAAATTTAAACAATAAAAAGAAAACTATTTTGATGCTGAAGTAAAAAAAAGTCATCATTTTTTAATAATAGATAATTTTTAGGAATCTAAAATAATTAAATAATTTTCAGGTTTTCATTAATCAATCAATCGCTACTTACAGTTAGCTTAAAAAGGTCTCTCTAGAACGTATTTTTATCCAAAATAATAGGCGATATACTTTTTATTAACAAATAATTAATTTAATAAGGAAATAATAGAAACATTCCTTTTATTTAAAAAAAATATATTAATTTAATTCCATTATCTATAAATAATAATAAAAAAAATTAAATATTGCTTTAGTTTCGTAAAATATCTATTATTTTAAATCCATTTTTAAAAAAATAAATACACAAAAATTCTCACCGTTAATTATCGAAAGGATTATTCATTTTTTCATTTCGTTGTTTTTGAATGTTAGATTAAAAATATATAAGAATGAAAAAGCCTGGAAATTTATTTACATTCACTGCACAAAATCATTCAAAAAGAAAATAATACTGTGTGTGAGACTAATATATGTTTCAGAATTATATTTTTTTTACAGTATTTTTTATTCCACTCATTCACTTTTGCCAAGAACAGCAAGTTTGACCTTGGCCACTGAGCGTTAAACAGAGGCAGAAAAAAAAATAATAATGATTCTAGCGCATGCGCAAACCCTTTAGAATGTCTTTCAAGCTTTCATTATTTTTGAGAGCTCAATTTTTAATTGAAAATTCCAAGTTTTCACATTTGATTGGAAACAACAATAATTTTTAAAGAAAAAAGGTTACAAAAATAATGCTTGTATTATTTCTCGCAAAAACTTTATTTTATGAAAATCACAAAAAGAAATCTTTAAAATCCGTAATTTTTAAGCGAAATCGACACACGGGAAGAGAAAAAATCATAAAATATGCAAAACAGGATTGTTTTGTAAAAAGAAAAAAAAAAGGTGTTTTTTTTCTATAAAATTCTTTAACGAAAGATAGTTTTTTCCCGGAAACGAAACTGTAGCCTTTTTAAAAATAGTTGTGTGCTGAAAAAAAGACAGGAAGTATAAATTTTTCAAATTACAAAATTTCACTACTATTTTAATTCTTGAAGTAAAATTGTGAGAATTATTTGAAATATTTGACACGGGGAAAAAAGTTTCATGCAATTACGCATTATTTTAAAGTAAACTATAAGTTTTATGAAAGAGAACAAAAATTTCGATACTGATAAATATTTTAAATGAATCTCAGAAATGCATTGAATGCATTTTAATTAAAAAAATATATATTAATTTAAATCCATTATTAATAAATACTAATAAAAAAAATTCTACAGATAGCTCTTGAAACGTTTGGAGATGTTTGATTAAACATATATAAGTGTTAAAAATCCACCTTTGGGGGAAAACCTAGTTATATGCCAACATTCACTGAAAAAAACTTTCAAAAAGAAAATAATACTATTTGATAAAAACATGCAATTTTTTTAATTTTAATTTTATAGTTTTTCATTCCACTCTGTGTTAATTAAATTATTTAAACACGTATCTGCTAAAAAAAGTATATTATAAAAAACTAACTTATTAATTATTTTCTAATGAAATTGATATAAATTGCTAATTTAGCAATTAATTGTGACATACCATGCGCTTACATAATGGCAGCACTGAAAATGAAGTAAATTTCAGATCAGTGGGGATGCAGCAAGTGAATTCAATCATTGAAGAAGTTATTCAATGTGAAGTAAAAATTAAGACTACTTTTTAAAAATTCTTTAAAAAAAAAGTTTTGGGAATTTTATTTTTAAATGAATGGATCTAAACTAGAAAGGCTTGAAGTTAATAAATGTAGAATATCGATTTAATAACACGAAAAGTAATGTGTGGCGACGCAATGTCCAGTAGGAGAAAAAATTTAAGACAAGTATGAAAAGAGCGACCGGCGGGTTTCTGCGAGGCGTACACCCTCCTTTGCATTGACCACGTACGGCAGTGCGGCAGTTATAATCTTGAGTGTAGCGGGAGCTCTGAGCACTCCGCCACAAGACAGTTAACTAATGTTTGGCTAAATGTAAAATCGCGTATTTTAAATTATTTTAAAAAATCATTACTTCATTTTAAGGGCGTAATTTTTACGTTAATGCTCTCAAACATCACCAACTATTTGCAAAAATAATGTACTTTGAAATAAAAAATGTACAAATTACTACTTTTTAATTTATTTCTCAAAAAAAAAAACATAAGTTTACGAAAATCAGAATTTTTTTTTTAAATCCATAATTTTGAAGCAATTTTTTCAATTTTCGTATATGTTACGGATAATATTACTGTACACACGTAAAAAAGGTTTTGTGAGATTATCTTCATAAATGACGAAGTTATTCAATGTGAAGTAAAAATTAAGACTAATTTTTAAAAACTCTTTAAAAAAAAAGTTTTGGGAATTTTATTTTTTAAATGAATGGATCTAAAAGAGAAAGGCTTGAAGTTAATTAGTGTAGAATATCGATTTAATAACACGAAAAGTAATTCATACCCAACGATTTAGAAATAATTTTCATAAAAACGCATCAGTTTTAACACTAATTTAAAAATTTCGAAAAAAATAGAAAATATCGTTATTTTACAAAAAAAAAAATATATACCGTGTCGTGGAGAAATAAATGATCTTTCCGATTCTGTAATTATTTTTTGTCTAATTTCGACACCGAAAATTAGATGACAATTTTAATATGGTGGAAAAAGTAAGATTACCGCTCGGCCGAAACGGAAGGGAAGTTCCGCCAAGTAAACAACCGGCAGGAGTAAAACAATTAGGCGTTTTAAGATTTTTAATTAATATCTTTTTAACTAATTACAATATCGGAATATAAATAGGCAATACGGCTTCCCCGGAAAATTCCCGATCTTTTGGTACCTTCCGCGACTTTCTGCGTGGTGCTGTTCGTAACAAGATAGACGCACATACATACATACATACATACATAGATAGATACGTTTGTTTACCTTCGAATTTTAATAGTGTAGACTAGCTATCATGGCCTGGCGTTGCACGGGCTTTTACCGAGGGTATAACTTATCCCCATGTTAATTGCCTTCTTTCTTTCTGATGCCTTCACTTTTATGTGGGTGTAACGCGTACGATGTGAGTGCCCGCCACTTGAGTGCGTATCATGGCTTTCTCGTTTCACATTTTCCCTTCTCTTCACAAAATCAGCACATCAAATAATATTTTTCGAAATTACTTTGACTTCTTTGTTTCTTTCCTCTCCCCAGGCCCGGCGTTGCACGGGCTTTTACCGAGTGAATAACTTATATATATATAATCCCCAGGGGAATTTCCTTTTTCCCTCATGTCGATAGCACTTATGTGTGTGTATGCGCGCGTTGTCAGTAATTTCTTTAACTATGTCATTAAAACTCCCTTTTTCGAAATTTGTTCTTGTGTTGGTGTGGTAATTAGGAGAGAAGGGTGAAAGCTCAGGTGTCGTCCTCGTCACTTGACCATGGTTGAAAATTCAATGTCCGTCGCCAAAAACCCTCGAGTAGGTGAACAGTGCGACTTTAAAAATCACTCATTTGCTTTTGAATTCTTTCGTTGCAATTTTTTAGCCTCCCGAAATGAAAACGTAGATTTCTTAAAAATAATTGTATGTTGAAAAAAGACAGAAAAATTGAAATTTTTCAAATTACAAAATTTCACTATTACTTTAAATCTTGAAGAAAAATTCAGAGGATTTTTTGAAATGTTCGACACACGGGAAAAAAGTTTCATGCAATTATCTTTTTTCAATGAAGAAATTATTAAATGATTAATTTAAGTATTTTGAATGTTTTATTATAATTCGTTCAAAAACTGAAACGTAACATTGACCTTCACTAATTCTACCGCGCATGCGCAAAAAACTCAAAAAATCTTCCCAGTGTTTTTTTAAACTTTTCATGATCGCAAAAACGGTACTTTACGAAAATCACAAAAAAAAATTTTAAATCCGTAATTTTTAAGCAATTTTTTCAATCTTCGTACAGATTACAGATGATATTTTTTTACACACGAAAAAAAAGTTTCGTGCGATAATTTTAATAAATAACGAAGTTATTCAACGTTGAGTAAAAATTTGGTCTAATATTTAAAAAAACGCAGAAAAAAAGTTTCGGTCATTTTATTTTTTAAATGAATGGATCTAAAAGAGAAAGGCTTGAAGTTACTTAGTGTAGAATATCGATTTAATAACAAGAAAATAAATTCATACGCAACGATTTAGAAATAATGTTCATAAAAACTCATAAAACTATTCTGATGCTTGATTTAAAAAAAATCATTTATTTTATAAAAGATAGTTTTTAGGAATCTAAAATAATAAAATAATTTTCAGTGTGCTAACATTATATGCTAACATTCACTAAAAAAAACATTAAAAAAAAGAATACTATTTGATAAAAACATTTAATTTTTTAAATTTTAATTTTATAGTTTTTCATTCCACTCTGTGTTAATTAAATTATTTAAACACGTATCTGCGAAAAAAAGTATATTATAAAAAACTAACTTATTAATTATTTTCTAATAAAATTGATTAAAATTGCTCATTTAGCAATTAATTGTGACATACCATTTGCTTACATAATGGCAGCACTGAAAATGAAGTAAATTTCAGATCAGTGGGTATGCAGCAAGTGAATTCAATCATTGAAGAAGTTATTCAATGTGAAGTAAAAATTGAGACTACTTTTTAAAAATTCTTTAAAAAAAAAGTTTTGGGAATTTTATTTTTTAAATGAATGGATCTAAAAGAGAAAGGCGTGAAGTTAATTAGTGTAGAATATCGATTTAATAACACGAAAAGTAATGTGTGGCGACGCAATGTCCAGTAGGAGAAACAATTTAAGACAAGTATGAAAAGAGAGCGACCGGCGAGTTTCTGCGAGGCGTACACCCTCCTTCGTATTGACCACGCACGGCAGTGCTGCAGTTATAGTCTTGAGAGTAGCGGGAGCTCTGAACACTCCGCCACAAGAGCAGTTAACCAATGTTTGGCTAAATGTAAAATCGCGTATTTTAAATTATTTTAAAAATCATTACCTTCATTTTAAGGGCATAATTTTTACGTTAATGCTCTCAAACATCACCAACTATTTGCAAAAATAACGTACTTTGAAATAAAAAATGTACAAATTACTACTTTTTAATTTATTTCTCAGAAAAACATAAGTTTACGAAAATCACAATTTTTTTTTAAATCCGTAATTTTGAAGCAATTTTTTCAATCTTCGTATATGTTACGGATAAATAACTCTAAACAAGGAAAAAAGGTTTTGTGAGATTATCTTCGTAAATGACGAAGTTATTCAATGTGAAGTAAAAATTAAGACTACATTTAAAAATTCTTTAAAAAAAAAGTTTTCAGAATTTTATTTTTTAAATGAATGGATCTAAAAGAGAAAGGCTTGAAGTTAATTAGTGTAGAATACCGATTTAATAACACGAAAAGTAATTCATACCCAACGATTTAGAAATAATTTTCATAAAAACGCATCAGTTTTAACACTAATTTAAAAAATTCGAAAAAAATAGAAAATATCGTTATTTTACAAAAAAAATTATACCGTGTCGTGGCGAAATAAATGATCTTTCCGATTCTGTAATTATTTTTTGTCTCATTTTGACACCGAAAATTAGATGACAATTTTAATATGGTGGAAAAAGTAAGATTACCGCTCGGCCGAAACGGATGGGAAGTTCCGCCATGTAAACAACCGGCAGGAGTAAAACAATTAGGCGTTTTAAGATTTTTAATTAATATCTTTTTAACTAACTACAATATCGGAATATAAATAGGCAATACGGCTTCCCCGGAAAATTCCCGATCTTTTGGTACCTTCCGCGACTTTCTGCGTGGTGCGGTTCGTGAGAAGATAGACGCACATACATACATAGATAGATAGATAGATAGATAGATATGTTTGTTTACCTTCGAATTTTAATAGTGTAAGACTAGCTTTTATGGCCCGGCGTTGCACGGGCTTTCTCTACTTTTATAAATTTTCCGTTCTCTTCACAAAATCAGCATGACCAATATTCCTTTTCGAAGTAACTTTGGCTTCTATGTTTTTTCCTCTCCTCTAAGCCCGGCGTTGAACGGAATTATACCGAGGGTATAACTTAATTCCCATGTTAATGTCCTCCTTTAATTCTAACGCCAACACTTTGGTGTGGGTTTGACGCGTACGATGTGAGTGCATGACCCGTGAGTGCGTGTCATGGCTTTGTTGCTTAACATTTTCCCTTCTCTTCACGATTTCTCGATCCTAGTACCACTGAAGACCCGCCGTGTAGGGGTGGGATGCCCGTAAAATATGTCGAGAGCTCAAACGTCCTCCCGTTGGTGTGGTGTGGTAGTTAGGAGAGGGGGTGCCAGCTCAGGTGTCGTCCGCGTCACTTGACCATGGTTCAAAATTACGTGGACCATCCCCAAAAGGCCTCGTGTAGCTGAACAGTGGGACGTTAATATTCGCTCAATCTTCACAAATTCAGCACTTCCAATATTATTTTCCGAAATTACTTTGATTTCTTTGTTTCTTTCCTCTCCGCTTAGCCCTGCGTTGCACGGGCTTTTACCGAGTGAATAACTTCACCCTCATGGAAATTTCGTGTTTCCCTCAGGCCGATAGCACCTGTGTGTGTGCGTGCGATGTGAGTGATTTCTTTAACAATGTCATAAAAACTCCCTTTTTCGAAATTTGTTCTTGCGTTGGTGTGGGGTGGTAACTATTGAAGATGGGTGAAAGCTCATGTGTCGTCCTCGTCACTTGAGCATGGTTGAAAATTTCAAGGTCTGTCACCAAAAACCCTCGAATAGGCATTCAGTGCGAATTTAAAAATCACCCACTCACTTTCCAATTCTTTCGTTTTACCGAGTGAATAACTTCATCCCCATGGAAATTTCGTGTTTCCCTCAGGCCGATAGCACTTATGTGTGTGCGCACGATCTGAGTGATTTCTTTAACAATGTCATAAAAACTCCCTTTTTCGAAATTGTTCTTGCGTTGGTGTGGTGTGGTAACTATTGAAGATGGGTGAAAGCTCATTTGTCGTCCTCGTCACTTGAGCATGGTTGAAAATTTCGAGGTCCGTCACCCAAAACCCTTGAATAGGCAAACAGTGCGATTTTAAAAATCACCCACTCACTTTCCGATTCTTTCCTTTTCCTAAGTGAATAACTTCCTCCTCATGGAAATTTCGTGTTTCCCTCAGGCCGATAGCACTTGTGTGTGTGCGCACGATGTGAGTGATTAACTATGTCATAAAAACTCCCTTTTTCGAAATTTGTTCTTGCGTTGGTGTGGTGTGGTAATTATTAAAGATGGGTGAAAGCTCAGGTGTCGTCCTCGTCACTTGACCATGGTTGAAAATTTCGAGGTCCGTCACCAAAATTCTCGAATAGGCAAACAGGGTGAAATGTAGCCTTTTTAAATATAGTTGTATGTTGAAAAAGACAAAAAAGTAGAAATTTTTCAAATTTCAAAATTTCACTACTATTTTAAATATTGAAGTAAAATGTGAGGAATTTTTGAAATATTCGACACACGGGAAAAATGTGTCATGCAATTATCTTTATAAAGAAGAAATTATTAAATGATTGTTTAAGTATTTTGAGTGTTTTATTAAAATTTGTTTCGAATGCATAACATACTGCCATGGAAATTCACCTTCCTTTATCAAAGTTCCTGGTATATGTGTGATTCTTTATATTAACGTCACTACAATTCCTTTTTTTTAAAAAAAAATATATCTTCCAGATCTTACTAATGTCAGACAGGTTTCAGTTCTCTTTCTACAGCACGGTGTTACAGTGGCTTTTTTGAGTGTAGAACTATTTTCCCCCTGACTCTCCCTCAGATATAAGATTTATCTTCAAGTTTCTATTCATGACATATCAAAAACAATATTGCTTTTAAAAAAATAATAAATTTAAACAATAAAAAGAAAACTATTTTGATGCTGGAGTAAAAAAGTCATCATTTTTAAAATAGATAATTTTTAGGAATCTAAAATAATTAAATAATTTTCAGTTTTCATTAATCAATCAATCGCTACTTACAGTTAGCTTAAAAGGTCTCTCTAGAACGTATTTTTATCCAAAATAATAGGCGATATACTTTTTATTAACAAATAATTAATTTAATAAGGAAATAATAATAAACATTCCTTTATTTAAAAAAATATAT